>BSBK01001555.1:2035000-2082500 GCA_027943335.1 Chamaecyparis obtusa | reverse complement strand
TATGTCAAAATGGATATGAGGTTACGTAGTTGTATACTTGATTGGATCTAGGAGAGATCTGTGAGCCTAGGGTAGTTTACTTGGACATGTAGTAGGAGGTGGCTTGTAATAAGCATCGGGGCCCACAAGTGGCTGCCAGGATCACTTATTGTAAAGTTTGAGTAATCAAGTGATAAATTAATATAATTAAGGGGTATTTAAATGAACTTAATAAGATATGAGTCCTCGCCCATGCTTGAGTGCTAGTATAGACTAAGGTGGAGTTGAGAAGATGACTAGCCCCCTTTAAAGGGATGAGTTGGCATAGTTGATGACTTCGTTAGTATGAGAGGTCATTGATGCCGTGTATGGTCACTTGGGTGTCAGGATCCAGAGATATTACCAGGACAAAACTCAAGGGTTAGACGTACATGATAACACCTTCCTATGCATAGTCTGGTTATTCTACATGTGTTGATTGCCTCTAGTTTAGTGAGTTGTACCTTTATCTTTGTTATGTTATTCTTGAGTTAGAGTTCTTTCAGGATCCTTCTGCTTAGGGTTTTATCCTTGTGTTGTTTGGTTATCTGATTGGGGTTTGTGGTTATCTCCTCAGCACGGTGGGGTAGGCCTTTGTGGTTCTACACGAATGGGTGGTAGTGATTCTTTACCATTTGAGATTCGATGTCATGGTGTCAGTGCTTGATGGTGATTTTGCACATGGATTCCTTATGATGCTTCATTGATGTTTCTTTCTTATCTTCATTATTTGTAATCCTGTATTAGTGTATCGCATGTGACACCTAATCTAGACATTGTATTATCATAGTTAGATTTATTACTACATACCCTGCGACATGTGCAGTGGATGTCAGTTTATTTGGATATCTTGGAAGTCTATGAGGATTGTATTTATTGTTATATCTTATAATTGTAATTTATAAGTTATGGAATCTTTTATTGATGTTAGTTCTAGTTGTGTTTTATTCTTACGTAATTCTACGTCATGGAACTATTACCCAATTTTTCCTATTCCATACAAATTTTGCTATAGACTGAACTCCTTCTAGAGGTCTGCATTTTTACCCTGTTGGGCTCCTCAAGATTTTTCATGGTCTTCTGCCTTTTCTTCTGGTCTATGCAACTATCTAGACTCTCTGGTTTGCAAGCTTTTATTTGAAAGTGTGATCGTTGAAACCAAAACCCTAAAAACCCTTTGGCCCTTTCTATTTTTCCATTACCTTTCTTGGCCACTTACGTTTCCATTTCTCATGTGTGCTTTATAAGCTCAAGCTAGTCAGAAGATCTCTAAAACCCGGTGAAATATTCTTTTATATCTTTCAACCCTGTGACTACCCTTTGTTCGCAAGATCTCCTAGTCAAAAGGTTTTTTCCCTTTTCTTTCGGTGACTGAGTGACTGTGTTCACAAGATCTCTTATTCCTAGTGGTCAAGTCCTTGGCATCTTGTGATCTGGTGAGGGGTTGTGGTTATATTTGGCGGTCTCAGTTCTGGAGCGGTTAAAGTTTAGACAAGATCAATAGTTGTCGCTATACCGCCGAGGAGATGTGCTCATAGGTTAACGTCATGATGTAATGATAGTCATTGATCTTCTTTTCAATGCAGCACTTCTGTGCCAGTGGGTCCACTTCCATGTAGTTCGAGGTGTATGCTTCTAATTGGTCGAAGGCTAGTGATGTGGAGGTTTGGCAGGGCGGGCCTAGAGTTGTGTCTCAACTTTTAATCTAATTGATGTCTTATGATCACATGGAATATTCTTAGCCCATGAGATCATACACTAGCTGTTGATTTTTCTTTAAGCTAGGGCTTTGTCAGGTGGGTTCTCATGTTTTGACATGCTCATATCTTATTGGTCAAGCTGGATGGTGATAGGGAAAGCAGAGTGGGTCCGAAATTCTTAAGTGAGGTGGCAGAAGATAGAAAGATCTACAGATGGTGTATGATCTAAAGGAATCTTCTGAGGCCATGAGATCATGTGACGACCATCAAATGGGTCCAAGCTTGTAAGTGTAGTCGCGTAATCACCAAAGTCAAGCCAGGATTAGATAAAACATCAGGCAATTTAGTGACTAAAAGGAAAGGAAGGCTCGAGGTTAAATAAAGAATATAAGTGGTGCCCGGTAAAATAGAGGATCTGATGGCCATGTTTTAAACAATAGATCAGATTTGAATATTAGCCATTGATAGATAAAGCTTGGTGCCACCTGTGACCGTTTAATCTTTTTTTAAATTCAAATATCTAAGAGTACCAGATTTGAATAGTTATGGCAAGCCCAAGTTGCAGAGAGGTAGATAGATCAAGGCAGCTTGTCTACAGGCAGATATAGTACAGAGATGGACACGCAAAATGATATCTGATCAATTCGGATATTTTCATGGGTATTTATGATCAGAGTTGAAAGAATTAGGGTTGGCTATTATTTTATGAAAATCTATGTAAACCCTAGTTAGGTTTTGCTCCTACCTACGTGCAATAGAGGAGATGTATATATTGTTTTTTGGAGCTTTTTGAAGCTCAGAGTTTACATTTTGTAAAAAGAGTTTTCTCTTTCTAGGAGTTATTTGTGGCATTCTTTCTTCCCACTAACTTTTACAGTTTGTGATCTTTCATTGAAATCTCAGACTCAATAGAGGCTATCCGTGGCATTTCTTCTACCCTCTGGTCTTTTCCTTGTCTGCATTTCTCTTATTGAATATGATGTACTAGCTTTGTTAGAGAAATCTTAGAGTTCCAGGGCCCTTCTTTCTTTCAACTTATTTGTGTACTATTGTGTTTGATCTGATTTGAATGAGTTTGTGGGTATACTTCAGCCCCCTGTCATTCTATCTCACTCCTATGCCCTTTTGCTGAAGAGAACGTTTGCTTGCAGGTCACAGTCTGTGTCTTTTGTTCAAACCCCTCTGTGAAACACTTATGCAAGCTTATTTAGAAAGATTGTTTTCTATTAGATCTGAGAGCTTTCATGCTATTTTGGTCATTGTATTGTGTTCATTTCATTTCGATGTATCACCTAGTAGGTAGTTTGCTTTTAGTCATTTCCCTTTCATGCATTCCTTCTATCCCTTTTCCCCTCAAGAATTTACTTTCCTGTCAAGAAGAAAATTAAGGTGATTATCCAAGAGGAACTAGCCTTGAACTTGGAGGTCTCATCTCAGTTAGCATAGGTCCCACAACCTAGAGATGATTCCCATGTTATACTAAGTTATCAAGACCACGAGAGCTTGAAACAAGGGTGCAAACTTAGTGTATAACAGGAACCCTTGAGTCTTGTAATCTATGTTGGATGTTGTATCAATGTGAGTAAATAGTAATTGCTTCCACACTATTGTTTAACTTGTATGTTAACTTTAGAAAAAAAAAATTGTTCACCAAACTTAGTAGCATGTTTAGGATTAAATTCTCTTGGGTTCTTTGGCATGGCGTTACATCTGGTATCAGAGTGGAGTTTCTACACTGGGAACTCTGGGTATGTACGCCTATTAGGTTTTGTGTAGTCTAAACTTGAAACTAAACATAGACATATAACATTTTTTTTTCAGACCATTGCTTTATGATTATGTTTTCTTTTGATTTGATTTGAGGTTTGTTGAGAGTTGTTGTTGGATCTCTGATGTTGCAGGAATTATGGCTATGACTAGATCTGCTAGAGGTTGAGGTAGAGGTCATGCTGGTAACTGTGGAAGGGGTAGACAGCCTAGCCCTTCTACAAGTGTGAGTTAGGGGAGTCACCACCAGCACTCTAGGGGTGAGCAGAGAGAGGACCGTCAGGATGATCCTGATATGAGATTGCTCTTACAAGCGATTCTTAATCATCTTGGTCCTGAGAAAATCAGAGTAGAGCGGGCTAGAGAGAGGTCTAGGAGTCCTCCTAGGAGGGACTTCACAGTTGATCCTACAGTGGTGGAAGCTAACCACATGAAGGATCTGATGAGAGGGTGACCCATTCCCTTTGATGGGAAAGGCACTAGTTTAGAGGTAGAGACTTGGTTGATAGCCTTAGAGCAGAGTTTCACCATGCATCCCTTTAGTAATAATACTAAAGCCAGGTATGTGATTATGCAGCTTACAGATTTTGTTGCTATATGGTGGAAGATAGAGGAGGAGAAGTTAGGGTTCTGGATAGATACTATCACATGGGAGTTGTTTCTTAAACACTTCCAAGAGAGCTTCCTATCAAATCAGTGGAGGCGACAAAGAGCAGATGAGTTTCATGATCTGAGACAGTTGACCCTGTCAGTAGGAGAGTATGAGCATTAGTTTTTCAAGCTCAAATAATATGTTGGCTTCAGACAGGATACAACTCTCCTAGTACAACACTTTGTGAGGGGACTAAATGCATGCATCATTGGAGAGGTCCTACTATTTGAGCCTAAGACCCTCCAAGAAGTGGTTCTTAAGGCTACCCTTACAAAGATGAATCTTGCTTTAGGTCATGGTAGTTAGAGAAGTGTTTAGCATAGTGGTTCCAAGGGGAATTGGTTTCAGAGGAATGGGAATTTTCAGAATCCTCCTACCTTTTCGAAAGGTAATCAAAATTAGCAGGATAATAAATTCTTCAATGGTAATGGTGGTGGTTCTCGATCAGAGAACTATCACAACTGGCAGCATAGTATGCACAATCAAGATGATCAGCCCACTCAGAATTCACATCAGGATTTTGGTGGGGGTAGTTTTTAGTAGCCCAGTACACTTGTAGCAAGGAGAGTCTTCAAGGGGGATTGTTTCACTTGTGGCCAACAGGGTCATAAGTCATATGATTGTCCCCAGTTTTCAGCTCAGCATTCAGGACAGAGGCCATTGGTTTCTGAGCCTACAGTGGGAGATGTAGGTAGTTCTTATAGGGCCTTTGCAATAGGGAATGATCCTTAGTGTTCAAACCCTAAGGCAAGAAAAGGTCCGATGGGGCCTACTCAGTGATCTTTTGTTTTAGTTTTCTTTTCAGAACAATGAAGTTTATGGGACTTACATCCCTACTTGTTCTAGGCTTCTAGGAGTAAGCCTAATTCTAGGGGGGGTGGATGTAGTACCCCGCCCATAGTTTTCTTTTAGGGTTCTTTCTGTTTCAAGTGGTTTGACCGAATTCTTTTAGGTCACTTTTGATGTGATCGATTATTATGTTAATAAATGATGATTATGGTTTCTATTCATTGAATGTGTATCAAGTTACTACCTAGATTAGATGATGATATCATTTGATGTTATGTTTATGTTATATTGATTCATGGTATTGATCCCATACTGGCATGTGTATGGTTGTCATGTGTTTGCATCTGTTTGACATGTTTTTTTGGTAGAGGATGGAGGCGTAGTCACTCGCATAGTCGAGATCCACATGACCAACTGTACCCTATCATTGTTTGTTATATATTATTGTATGTACATGCTTTGTCTTGTGGTGATAGGTTCACAAGTACAGGGCATCATCTTCCCTAAATTGGTAGGAGTGAGTGTGCCCACAAACATTCATCTTAATGGTAAAGAGGGGAGATAATACACAGACCCAAACCCTAAACCTAAGCCTTATTCTCCTAGGATTGGACAAGCATCAGTCTTACTACCCTACCCAAATTCACCTGGTTGGTATGAATTCGTGGATCCCTTCTCTTGAGTTTGTTTGATTTATTATGTTTGATTTTTATTCTGTATGATTCAGTTGATTTATGATTATGTGGGTGATTATTAATTTATTGATTATAGTTGAATTATGTTAATTTAGATTATTTTATGTGAATATCAATGTTAGGTGCATAGTTGAATTTAATGTTTAATTATGCTCCTAGGATTTAATTGAGGGAATTAAATTAAAGTTAATTATTTGAGTACTTGGAAATTAATATTGATTATGTCCTAAGTTTGTTTTGATGAAATTTAATTAAAATCAAATAATTGATTATTTTATTGAGAATTGGATTTTATTATGTTTGTGAGTATTATTAAATGATTAAATAATTAATTGCATGAATTCATGATGCATTAAGTATTTAATTTATTTAATAATAGATTTTATTATTAACATGTGCAAATTGAAAAGAGAGTTGTTGTCAAAAAGAGAACAACTAGTTTTCAAAAGTCAAGTTGTGTTGTGCATTTAAAAAGATATTTTATTTAATAATTAGTAATTTCTCTCAACAAAAGTGGGAGAGTTTGATTAGGAGTTCTTTGTGAGTCATCTAGGGTTTTGCTTGATTGGTGGAATGGATTTCCAAATAGAGGGAGTTTACATTCATTTTGCATTCAATCAGGTTGTTGGAGCATTTTTGGGAGAGAGCTTTTGGAGTTTTTGTGCTTTCTTTGTGTTCTTGAGCTTTTGTTGTGTGTGCTTGAATTCTGGGTGAAGGTTGCTTGCACTTGGATTTGGGATTTGCATGCATTGTGATTTAGATTCTGCAGGTTGAGCTTTCTTATTGTCAGATCTGCGAGATTCAATATTCTACAGACAATCTTATTCAGTTTCTAGCATTGGAATTGAGGTAGGGGTTTGAGGAACTTTTTTGTGTTTTTGTCTGTATTCTTTCAGCAATCTTCTATGCTTGATTTAGTTTATAGATTTAGATCTGTTATATGTTTATGCATTCAATTTGAGGATTAGAAAACTCATTGGATTGTCATTTTATATTTTTATACAAACTTGGCATAGTAGGGTTATGTTGTCTGAATTTCAAGAGAAAATTCATCCTAGAACACCTAGAAAACAAAAAATTAATCTCTCTATAGTTAGTTCTATAGTATGACTGAATTAAATAAATGGGTTGTTAACAAAAAACCCAATTTGGGTGAAAATTCCTTATTCTGGGAAAAAATCTCATTCTCTGTTAAAAATTACAGTTAAAAAAAAATACTGGTAAAGGACAAAAATGAGCTTCCTTTGTTTTAATTGGTTGTGTGTTTATTCAATGATGTTGAGAGGAAAAGTCTAATTAGCAAAAACCAATATTATAAGCTATCAAAAGTGTGTGATTTACCCATATTTCCATTTCTAGAGAAAAAAGTGCAAGGCCTGTTATTTCCATTTTTGGAAATAGAGCCCTTTAATAATATATGATGCTTTAAAAAAAAATAGTCAAAAGTTTGATATGGGACATAATTTTAGTGTATAAGTTTGTTAAATATATATATGTCCTTTTCAAAAGGAATATATTCCTTCTCATTGAAAACTGAACTTAAATTTGTAGAGAAAAATATATATATACATTCTAACAAAAAATACCTGCATATCTTATTCTGTTTATTTAATTTTTCAGAATTAAATAATTAAAATATATATATATATATATATATATATATATATATATATATATATATATGTTTTTTTTTTTAAAAAAAAGATTGAATAAAAGTTTGTTTTAAAGGTTTTTTTTTAAAAATTATTTTTAAAAAAGTTGAGTTTTTATATATATTAAAAAAATTTTAAAAGTGAAAGGGAGCGCAAGTCCCACCCCGTACCCCCACGGTAGAGTGACCTGCCCTACCGGCGGTACACAATATTGTTGACAATGTAGGCACTACCGGCAGCACTGTGTGCCGTGCAATGGGCTACCTAAGTGGCGTGGGTTCCCAAGCGGGGGCCCCACTTATATATATATTGTTTTTTTTTAAATATTCTTTGGTATATATTTGATATGGTTGCAGGTTAAGTTTTGTTAATTTATTGAATTCTAATTTATGTTATATGAATTTTCATAATAATATTTGTTAATGTTTTACTATTTTATAATAATAAATTTTATAGCGGTTTTTATTTTTGTTTAATAATTTTTTTTATTAAAGACTATTATTTTATGATAATAATTATTGTTAGATTTAGTATAATATTATTAATTTGGTTTTTAATAAGAATTGTTTCATTATATATTATTATTTAGTAATCTTAATTTCGGTTGGAGGTATTTATTTAACATTGGTAATGTTGTTAATAAATTTTAATAATAATTCTCATTCAATATCTGATAGAGGAAAATTTTGTTGAAGCTATTAGGATTTTGATATAGTTTTAATATTGCTTTTATTAATAGTCTAGGGAACTATGGTTGATTAATGTTTTGGTGATCTTTATCTAATAAATTGTTTAAATAGGTCAATAGTTTAGGTTTGGCTAAGTTGTCTGAATTTGAAACTAATCTTTTAAACCTAGCCTAGGTATGATGTACATGATGTTTTAAATGTACCATAGATGTGATCGCAATAGTATGTGCAATTAGACTATTATTTAACATTGAAACGTATGTATAGTTTTATATCTATACATGCATCTTTTTATACTAAAATTGGGCATTTTCACTATGTTGGATTCTTAGTACTCCTTGTGAAATTTGCTTTACTTAGGTTATTATTGGAATGATTATTTTCAGAATTTCCTAATAGACCTTTTATTTGAATTCAATTGTGATAGATATGGAACATATTTGTTTATGATCCTTATTTTAGTTCAAATTAATGTGAATGTGTATTCTTCGTGTTCTCTTTTACATTATGGGTTGTCGGGTTGTAGATGACCTAGGGGAAAACAGAGGCTGGGGTATGAGTCAGATGTTCATGTTATCAGTTATGTTTGGTGTGTGTGTGCTTTATCTGATTATCACTCCTATTTGACCATTGGGCTCATGTTATATTATAGTCTATTTATGGTATCTTTGTAACAATATCTAGTTCTTTTGTGTGAAAATGGATATGATGTTACGTAGTTGTATACCTGATTAGATCTAGGAGAGATCTGTGAGCCTAGGGTAGTTTACTTGGACATGTAGTAGGAGGTGGCTTGCAATAAGCGTCGGGGCCCACAAGTGGCTGCCAGGATCTCTTATTGTAAAGTTTCAGTAATCAAGTGATAACCTAATATAATTAAGGGGTATTTAAATGAACCTAATAAGATATGAGTCCTCGCCCATGCTTGAGTGCTAGTAAAGACTAAGGTGGAGTTGAGAAGATAACTAGCCCCCTTTAAAGGGATGAGTTGACATAGTTGATGACTTCGTTAGTACGAGAGGTCATTGATGTTATGTATGGTCACTTGGGTGCCAGGATCTAGAGAGATTACCAGGACAAAACTCAAGGGTTAGACGTACATGATGACACCTTCCTATGCATAGTCTAGTTATTCTACATGTGTCGATTGCCTCTGGTTTAGTGAGTTGTACCTTTATCTTTGTTATGTTATTCTTGAGTTAGAGTTCTTTGAGGATCCTTCTACTTAAGGTTTTATCCTTGTGTTGTTTGGTTATCCGATTGGGGTTTGTGGTTATCTCCTCAACACGGTGGGGTGGGCCTTTGTGGTTCTACATGGATAGGTGGTAGTGATTCTTTACCATTTGAGATTCGATGTCTTGGTGGCAGTGCTTGATGGTGATTCTACAAATGGATTCCTTATGATGCTTCATTGATGTTTCTTTCTTGTCTTCATTATTTGTAATCTTGTATTAGTGTATCGCATGTGATACCTAATCTAGACATTGTATTATCATAGTTAGATTTATTACTACATACCCTGCGACATGTGTAGTGAATGTCAGTTTATTTGGATATCATGGAAGTCCATGAGGATTTTATTTATTGTTATATCTTGTAATTGTAATTTATAAGTTATGGAATCTTTTATTGATGTTAGCTCTAGTTGTGTTCCTTGATTCTTGTAATCTATGTTGGATGTTGTATCAATGCGAGTAAATGGTAATTGCTTCTGCACTATTGTTTAACTTGTATGTTAACTTTAGAAAGAAAAATAAATTTCACCAAACTTAGTAGCATGTTTAGGATTAAATTCTCTTGGGTTCTCTGGCGGGGTGTTACAAGCCCAGCATGCCCTATTCCTGAGTTTGTTTATCCTTCCACACCTACTGGAATGATTTCTCCTATTGGTTATGTTGTCACTGCCCCTCTTGATGGGCACTTTTTGAATCCTTTGTTGGGGGTTGTTTCTTTGGATTCAGTTTGCTGGTAGAAGAAGGTAGTGAATGATGAAGATGGCTGGATTACTATTAAAGGGAAAAATTAAAATAAATCCTCCTCTTCTTTCGACATGACCCTTCGATCTCATAAAAAGGGGATTTAGGCCTGGCTCTTTGGCTTTTTTGGTCTTAGTGTCCCTCCTTTTGGTTGGACTGTTTCATCTTGAGTGCTAGTAATGATCTATCTTTTGAGTGCTATTGCAGTGTCTGGTCCACTTTTTTTGGTTAGATTGTTGTTTTAATGGAACTTCTTTAGATTTATCTTTCATCCTAGGATTGTAAAGGGTTTCAGGGTCCCTTCAAAAGTTGTTTTTACCTTATTCAAAAACTATGGAAAATGAGGGGAAAGAAGGGTCTATGGAATAGGAGGAAACCTATAATAAGGGTGATAACTAGGATGAGGACGTTACGGAGAATCTAGAAAATTAGTTGGGGCAAGGCAATATAGAGAAAGAAAGTGAGACAATTATCAATCATGAAGATAGACACAAGGATATTAGTGAGGAGAATGACTCGTCATAAGATGTCAAAAAAGTGGAGGAAGAAGAGAATGTTATTGCCAACTACTTATGTAATGCAGTGTTTGAGGATCTAATGTAATAATTTCTAGATGAGATATGTCATGAGGAAGAAGTTACTTTGCAAAGGAAACTACTCATAAAAGAAATTAAAAATTCAACATATACCTCCTTGATTTCAGAGCAAGAAGAAATGATGGAAGAGCTAAATGACATGGGGAAGAGAGATCCAAAATCTCTTGGAATAGCACTTACAATGGAGAGCTTGGAAACTCTAGATTGTGCTAAATAGAGAAAGAAGAGAGGAATAAAATCACTATCTGAACTAAGAGCTAATGATAGAGAAGCGGCGGGTCAGATCAAATTAAATTTGATGTTATATGTAGAGAAGGGAAAGTTCCTCCTCAAAGAGACATAAGACTCCTTGCATGGAACATTAGGGGCATTAATGCACCTAACAAGCACTTTATTCTAAAGTGTTGCATCGCAAACACTAAATCTAATCTTATTATGGTTCAAGAGACAAAATTGAACAAAATATATATGGAAGCATTCAAAAAAGGTTAGGATTCAAAAAAATTTATGATTCCCCCACAAATGGTGCCTCGGGAGGGTTAGCCATTAGTAGGGATCCAAGGAATATTGTGTTTACTCTATAATAAAGATGACAAAACTGGATGTGTGGGTATGTCAATATCCTTAAAAATGGACTAATATTTCTCCTAATTAATGTATATGGACATATATAGAACAAAGATAAGATTTAGGTCTAGTAAGAGATTGAACTATATTTATAGAATACCCCAGATCAAGTCTACATCATAGGGGGCCCACCAAGAGGATAGACAAGTGGAGGGGGGTAGTGAGAAATTAATAGTAATAGCTATAGACTTCATAGATTGGATAAAAACAAATTATATATTATAAATCCAAGAAATAGAAAAGGCCTTCACTTGGAACAATAGGAGGTAAGGGTTCAATAATATAGATAAAATAAAATTAGATAGGTTCTTCATATATGGTAGATTGACAAACTTCTCTCATACAGTGGAAGCATAAATCTTGCCAATATTTGAATTAGACCATTTTTTGGTCCAATTAAGGAATTTGGAAGAAACAAGCCACAAAAAGTACCCCTTCAAATTTAAACAAATGTGGCTAAAAGATGCAAATATCTTAAAACTGATAGAACAATGGTGGAAGGAAGTGAAAATCTTAGGGTCCAAATTGTAAAAGCTTATCAAAAAATTAAAAGTGGTCAAACAAATACCTTAGCAATGGAACTCATCTTCATCTAACACTTCATAAACATCTTTGAAAGGAAGTCCACAGTTGACAAAAAGCTAGTCAAAGTTAATAACTTGGTTATTGAGAAGGGTATGGATGAGACACTTTATTTGAGGGAAAAAGAGATACTCAAAGATTATGAAGATATACTAGCTAAAGAGGAAATATTTTGGAGACAAAAATCTAGGGATATATAGTAGCGGTCAACATGATTACAAGCATTAAAAATGAGAGTGGGGTCAATATAGAGGACCCTAAAGGGATCATAGCTAAGGCAGTGGGATACTTTAAAAGTATTCTCAATAATAAGGAAGGAGATAATCTTAGAGGATAGATAAACATAGTTAAGAATATCCCAAAAGTAATTACAAAAGATCATAATAAGTCTTTAATGAAAATAATTTCCAAATAGGAAATTGAAACAACATTAAGGAAGATGAATCCAGACAAGGCATTTGGGCCAAATGGGTTCCCTACATGATCCTTTTAGAAATGTTGGGACTTCATAGGGCATCGATGAGGTGACCAAAGCCTTGGAAGGCACTAGAAAATAAAGAAATATTTTAAAAGAAGTCAACAAAACCTTTATAACATTAATTCCTAAAAAATATTAAATAGAAAATTTAATGACTTTAGAATAATAGGACTATGCAACACCTTATATAAATTATTCACCAAAACCCTAGCCGATAGGCTACAAAATATTCTGCTTATTTTAATCAATGAGGAACAAACAAGTTTTTTTCTAGGTAGATCAATTTATGATGGAGTGATTATAGCTCAAGAAGTTGTACACTCAATACAAAGGAATAGAGTCCCTAGCATGCTTATTAAACTTGACATCAAGAAGGCATATGATAACGTAGACTGGAGGTTTCTCTGTAAGTGTCTAGAGGCCTTCAATTTTGTAAAAACATGGATTAATCTTATCTTTGAATGCATCTCTTCCCCAAAAATCTCAATCTTAGTTAATGGGACCCCAAATGGCCTTTTTAATATTTTTAGAGGCTTAACATAGGGGTACCCAATCTCTCCCTTTTTGTTTATTATCATTGTAGAGGCCCTAGGCAGATCGATTGCAAAAACTAGGGAGACAAATAGAATCAAAGGAATCAACATTACAAGTGGTATGGAACCAACCACTCATCAAAAATTCATGGATGACACCATGCTTTATGGGCAGGGAGAGAAAAGAGAAGCGGAAGCATTCAAGGAAGTATTAGACTTCTATACAAAAGATTCAGGATAGGAAATTAGCTTGGAAAAGTTAGAAGTCTTCTTCTTCTTCAATACTAATACTAAAATAGAAGAGGAAATAAGTAACACTCAATTTTAAACCAAGAAAACTTCCATGCAAATATTTAGGAATCCCCCTAGATAAGGGTTTTATATTGTCTAAGTTATGGGACCTTATGATAGATAAAATTAGGAAGAGGATTGATTCGTGTAAAGGTAAGTGGTTGTCTTCAAAAAGAAGAGAAAATATGGTTAAGTCAGTACTTTCAGCAATGCCAATTTACCAACTATTGTGTATCAACCTTCTAGTAACCAAAAGAGAGGAATTAAATAAACATATAAGGAATTTTTTCTGGTAGGGTGTAGGAGATAATAGGGAATTTTCACTAGTATCTTGGGATAAAGTATGTAGGTCCAAAGATGAAGGGAGAGCGGGCCTCAAAAACATTTACAAATAGGGAAAATCCCTTTGAGAAAATTTGGTATGGAGGATGTTTAGCAATCCACACCTCGGGTGGGATAAGATCTTGATTCATAAATACCTAAGAAATGATGACCCTATAAAAATATTTAGAGAAATAAAAACCCCTAGAGGGTCTAGAATATGGAACTTTATGTCAGAATGTAGGAGTGTTATCATGGAAAAACTCACCTAGAACCTAGGCACGAGTGATGAAGCTTTATTATGGTCAGATTCTTTGGGAGGGTATAGAGCTATAAAAAGGATATCCAATTTTAGTGCTTCCATAGCTATGTTGGAGTCAAGATGGGGAAAATATTTAAAGGGTTATGTTGAGACCATAGATGGGGACTTGGGATGGAAATGGAAGGTGGTAGATAGCATAGAAATTTTTGTCACAGAGAAGGTGGAACTAGCAATGATCCTAAGTAATAGAAGTATATCAATCAATTTAGGCATGGATATTATAGTATGGGATGGCTCTAAGAGTGGAGAATACAATATGAAAGAAGGATATGACTACCTAGTGAGAAAACAATTGAGGCCTAAGTCTGAGCTCCCTATAGAGTTATGTTGGGACAAATATTTCTTACCCAAGGCAGGTATTTTATCTTGGCTGGCCCTGCATAACAAAATATTAACAGTAGATAGATTTTTTTAAATGGGGTATGAAGGTGTGTGTGTGAAAATTGTACCTGATCTATAGACACAACACTTCAGTAAAACATTAGAGGTTAGCTATAATCAAAATCGTGCAAAATTGAAATCTAATCTAACCAAGTGATTTACTGTCTTTTAATAGGTGCGAGATTAATGTTCTCAGATTGTAATCGAGATCAGTGACCTAGATGACACCTAAATGAAGGATTTGAATGCAATTGATCTAGATATGAGATTGAATACAATTAAGCTATTTTTATTTTTTTTTGGATTTTATGATGCAATAAGGATTGAAAACTTGATATGAATCTATGCTAGATGAAATTGATATGCTATGAATGCTATTAAAAATTGATATGCAATGCTAATCTAACAATGATATGCAATATGAATGCAAAAATAAGATTGATCTCACAAAGATGTTGATTCGCAAGAGCTTTGATTCTTCAATTCCAATTCTCCAGCGTGATTGTGCAAATTTGTGGATTGATTATGACAAAGTAAGCTTGCAAAATTATGAGATAATTTGAGATGAGCTGAAGCCTTGATTTTATAGAAATCCAGGGCTTTGGAGGTGCATGAAAAAAAGCCATAAATCACTCAAATAACTCAGGTTGATTTTTGAGTTATTTTTAAATAACAGATAACTAAGTCACAAAAATCATGCAAAAGCATAGTTCAACTCGAATTAGAAGTTTAGATCAACTTTAAAACTCAAAAAGATGTTGAGTTTCAAAAAGCTAACAACTTGCATTGATTTACCAATTTTGAGTTTAACTGGTCCTTGAATGTGCACATGGATAATTATGATTTAATAAATAAATAAAGTGATTTATTCTCAACTTAACTGCTTTTAAAAATAAAACAATTGATTTATGGGTTAATCAATTATTTAATCAAACTTTTATTAAAAACTATATTATTAAATAATGACAACTTGCTTTAATTAATTAAATAAGAATTTAATCAATTATTCATATGATATTAGATTTATTGTCAAAATTAAATAATACAATTAATAATAGATAGAATTAAATTTAATTACACAATTAAGTGGCAAGATATTAAATCTAATTAATTAAATATGAAAATATTCAATTAATCAAATTTAGGATAAATGTGATTTATTGCCAAATAATCATTAAATTAAAGATAATTAAGATAATTAGGAATATTGCTAGGAATATTCCCCGATGCAGAATTTAAGATAATCAATTATGATTCGATGATGTTTAGATGTGCATTAGGTTAGGAATTTGATGTCGATTTCGTTCGATTTGTCGATGTAGGAGGTTAATGAACATATAGCCCATTTTTGGGGTATTACATTTTGCCCCTCTTTGAATTACTGTGCGAAGCGCAGTGGTTCAAAGATAGTCTGTGTTTGATAGAGATATGAAACTGATTCAAAAGATAAACCGATCTCAAGATAGAAACTGATTGAAAGATATTGAGATAGGAGTTGATTGATATTGAATTGATATGAAGATAATAGATCTTGAATGACCAAAGATAATGTTCACTGTAGCAGCAAATGAACCGATGATTGCGAAAAAGTGTCAAAATGCCTGATTTTGAACCTTAGGATTGATAAGAAGTGAGTGACCGGTTCTAGACTCGATTGTCTTAGCAGAACTAGCAGGTATCACATCTGAACCCTTCAGTTGTCAAAGAACCAAGGAAATAACACTAATGATCTGATGGTTGCAAAAATTGATACAGTTTACAAGATTAGGAGAATACCAGATTGATATGGATCTTGATGAATCTGATATGCCCCAAGTGATGATAGATTTGCCTCAAGCGATGAGGACTTTTTTTGATGAATCAGTAACTAGATGTGATTATTTGTCTTGATTACTGATGAAAGATATTGATAGACTTGAGATAGATTTGATCGATAGAATTTGATTTACAGACTTTGAATGATGTGCAATACCATGCCCCCTTCGGGATTAAAATTGAAATCTGACAAGAAAAGTCAACGTTATAGTTTAGAAGCAAGTTAATTGATTTGAGAAGTGGTTATACATGTTCAAGAATGCATTTTGCATCGTTGGAAGGTCCTGGAGACCGAATTTGACTAGGTTTGACCATGAGTTGACCATGGTTGACCAAATTGAAATTTTGATAGTTTGATGAAAGCTAATCAGTTAAGTTGAATTTTGGATTTCTGTGATAATTGAAGGTTGATTAGGCAAGCAATGAATAAGATAAATGATCTCAGATTTCAATTTTGACCCCGAAAAAGGATTCTACTTGCTATTCCATTGGAGGAACCTTCGTGTGGGATTCAGCTCTTGTTAGATTGGAAGACCTGATTGAAGAATTGTTTAAGCATTGAAGTTCGTTTAGCCATTGTGAGATCATGCAACATGCAAAATGCAAAGAGACATGCAAAATGAAATGCAACCTAAGACCTAGGACCTAGTCACTGATCATATGTCGATTTGTTATCATCATTGAACTTTTAGGTAACCGGATAAATCAATACAATGCCCACTAGCTAAAAAAAACCATAGACATATGAATATTGATTTGTATGCACAAGAATCAATACAACACCCACTGGTCAACAACCATGGATATATGAATATTGATTTTATTTTCGAAATGTCAGATTAGATATAAGCACCAAGGCATAAATGCCAAGATGACCTGAATATCATGTCCATTTTGATATAGCAATTTGTATAAGCATCAAAACATAAATGTCATGATGACCTGAATATGCCTTGCATGACAAACACATCAAACAGCTAAGAGATTAGTCTAAATCCAATGTGAATTACCCGTAGTGACCCTTTATCGTTCACAACCTTAGGCAAGATCGCATTTCACAGTAGGAGAAAGATTTTACTTCAAAAAGATAATAGTTAGATCAAACGTCCTTGAATTTTCCAGGTATCAATGGTCGAGGTACGCATGGCCATCCAATTCGAGATAGAGGCTCTTACAGTCGGACACCATTTCAATCCAGAATTTCCAAAGTTATAAGATTTTGACATACAAGAAGAAAACAAAGAAAAGATTATGCCCCCAGTCATCACTCTCTAAATCTTATAAAGGACATCATTGAAGAGCTCGAAGGGACACAATATGAAAAAATCTCAATGTGAATCAGTAAGCATACAAGGAGATAAAAGCATTTAAAAAGCATAGATTGTTTTCAGTTGAGTTTTGATGTTTGATTGCATTGTTGTAGATGCAAAATCCTTTCTGGAGACAAGACAGATTGACTGACTCACATGAAGCTTCAAAGGACTCTGACTAGATATGATCCATCTAAGATACATGGGAGACCATAGGATATGACATTGATTGCCCCCAAGTGTTAAACATTGATAGGATACAGACGCTTGAGCTAATTGGTGTAGAGACCGACTTATTGAAAACTGAAAATGCAAAAACAAATTGAGAGATATGTACAAACTAAAGCAAGATTGAAAGTTGGGAAAGACCAAGATTGTGCTGATAGATGGAGCATTTTGAAACAAGTGGCACCCGTTTGCCGAGTTTTCACCATCTTGGTAGAGATTCTATTTTTGCTACCAAGGTGCCTGTTTCCAAGTTTTCGCCAAGGCACTTTTTTTTTAAATTTTTTTTTTGTATTTTTCATTTTTTAAATTTTTTTTTTTTTTTTTTGATATTTTCTGATTTTTTTTGCGAATCATCAAGGTGCCTATTGCTAGGTTTTCACCAAGATGTTCATTTTTTAGGACTTTTTCTAATTTTTAGGATTTTTTTAGGATATTTTACCAAGCACTGAATGCCTTAGGCGTAGAATTTCTTCAGATGGAGAACATTGATTGGTTCTCGGAGCTGTTCTCCTTTAGTCGTTGAGAGTTGATAGGCACCAGAGCCAAAAGTAGCAGTGATAACAAAGGGACCCAGCCAATTGGGTTCGAACTTCCCCTTGCGTTCTCGATGTGATTGATTTTTAGGATTTTCTCTCAACACTAGATCACCAACCTGAAATTCTCTATGTCTGACTTTCTTGATGTAGCCTCTAGACATTCTTTTCTGATACACTCTGAGATGATCATACGCTGCTTGCCTGCGCTCATCTAGTAATTCAAGTTCTTGTAACCTAGACACTCTGTAGTCTTCATCAGTGACAAGTCCATGCATTCTGATTCTGAGTGATGGGATTTCAACCTCAATAGGCAGTACCACTTCAAACCCATAAACTAAAGTGAAAGGTGTAGCCCCTGTAGGCATTCTGATACTAGTTTTATAGGCCCATAGAGCTGGATTAATCATGAGATGCCAATCTCTGCCGGTTTTGTTTACTGTTCTGTGCAAGATTTTCAATAGATTTTTGTTAGAAGCCTCTGCTTGTCCATTCCCTTGAGGATAGTAAATAGAAGACCAATGTTGAGTAATCTTGAATTTGGCACATAAGTCATCTAGGTCCTTGTTTTTGAATTGTCCCCCGTTATTTGTGATTATAGAGTGAGGGATCCCATATCTGCAAATGATGTAGTTCAGGATGAACATAGAGATCTGTTTCCCTGTTGCTTGTGTTAGAGGAACTGCTTCTACCCATTTTGTAAAATAATCTGTAGCTGTGATTATATGGGTATGTCCATTGGAAGAGTGCAGATGGATAACACCTATGAGATCAAATGCCCATTGTTGAAAAGGCCATTGTGTAGTAAAGGGAATCAGATCTCTCCCTAGGGCATGAATAAACTTGCCATGTACTTGACACTGTTGACAGTTTTTAGCAAATTTAATAGCCTCTTTCTCCATTTCAGGCCAATAGTACCCAGCCCTAATAAGTTTTTGAGCTAACGTTAAACCATTTGAGTGTGATCCACATATACCCTCGTGGACTTCCTCTAATGCACGTTGAGACTCTTCCCGTTCTAAACATCTAAGCAGTGTACCATCTAGACCTCATTTGTATAGATCATTACCAATGATGACATATTGGGATGCAGATCAGATAAGGTTTCATTTCTCAAAATGGTTAAAGGACTCAGGGATGATTTGGTCATGGAGATAGGAGAATAGATTTTTGTAGCGAGATGAGTCATAACCTACAACAATGCAGATCATGCGGGTTTCAGGGGAGTCATATGCAGGATAGGATAGGGCTTCCACCAGGAACTCGTAGCGTAGTTCATGTTCGGGCTGTTGTAAGAGAGTAGATAGTGTCACCATTGCATCGGCAGCCTTATTCTTCGTTCTGGGTATTTGCTCAAATGTGATAGAGATGAAGTATTTCTTTAAATCATCGACCATTCTCTTGTAAGGAATGAGCTTTTCATCTTTGGTTTGGTACACATCATTGACTTGGTGGATAACCAATTGTGAGTCTCCATGGATGTGCATCTCTATAACTCTCCACTGTATTTCCATTTTCATACCATTGAGAAGTGCCTCATATTCAACAATATTGTTTGTGCAAGGAAACTTTAGTCTGAATGCTTTGGGTATCGAGTATCCTTGAGGAGTGATGAACAATATGCCTGCTCTAGATCCATTCTGTGTGTAGGAGCCATCAAAGAATAACCGCCATGCTCTAGAAGAGAGGTGCATGATAGAGGAATCGGGAAATTCCATTTGCATGGGTGTATCATCAAACAGTGGTGCTTCAACTAATTGATCAGCAATGACCTATCCTTTGATAGCTTTTCTTTCAACATATTCAATGTCAAATTAGCTCAAGAGCATGACCCATTTAGCTTCTCTACCTGTGAGGGCAGCTTTGCTTAGGAGATATTTTAGTGGATCAATTTTAGCTACCAAATGAGTAGTATGAGATAACATGTAGTGTCTCAGTTTCTGTGATGCAAAGATCATAGCTAGACATGCCTTCTCTATCATTGAGTAGTTCTTCTCATAGGCCACTAAAGTTCTGCTGATATAGTAGATGGCTCTTTCTTTCTTGTTCTCATCATGTTGTGCTAGCAATGCCCCCAGTGATGTATTTGTTGTGGAGACATATAATATTAATGGCTTCCCATGAATAGGAGGCATTAAGATAGGAGGATTCAAGAGATAATTCTTGATATGATCAAAATTATTTGCATAGTCTTCATTCTATGCAAAGGTCACGCCTTTATGTAATGTCTTTGTGAAAGGTTGTGATATGTCAGCTAACTGTGATATGAATCTTCTGATGGACTGTACTCTCCCTTGCAAAGTTTGCATTTGACTGATATTCTTGGGAGGTTGCATCTCTATGATAGCTTTCACCTTAGCTGGATCGACCTCAATACCTTTCTTGGAGACGATGTATCCTAGGAGCTTGCCAGAAGTGACTCCAAAAGCACACTTTTTCAGATTTAGTCGAAGACTAAATTTTTTCATTATGTCGAGGATCATGCTCAAGTCTATTAGATGTTCAGTTCTAATCATGGATTTTTCCAAGGTATCATCCACATAATCCTCCATTGTTCTATGCATCATATCATGAAAAATAGATTTCATTGCTCTTTGATATGTAGCTCCAGCATTTTTGAGTCCGAATGGCATAACATTCCAATAGAAGGTTCCCCACGCATAGGTGAAAGCTATTTTCTCTTGATCTTCTGGAGCAATTTTGATTTGGTTGTACCCAGAAAAGCCATCCATTAAGGAATACATTTCATAGCCCGCAGTCATGTCCACTATCATATCAATGTTAGGTAGTGGAAAGTCATCCTTAGGGCATGCTCTGTTCACGTCTCTAAAGTTTGTGCACACTCTAATTGAACCATCTGGTTTTGAAACATGTACAATGTTGGAGATCCACTCAGCATAGTCTATGACATGGATGAATCCAGCTTTTAAGAGTTTTTCTAGTTCTACTTTGACTAAGAGTGCAACATGAGGATGCATCTTTCTCAATTTTTGCTTGATCGGTTTTACTCCAGGAGCAATGGATAGATGGTGCATAATGAGATTGGGATCCAATCCTGGCATATCTGAATATTTCCATGCAAAATTGATCTTTTTTTCTGATAAGAATGTAGTGAATTTCTATTTCTCTTCTTCTGATAGAGATTGTGCTACATGTACCAATTGTGGTTCCTTTGTTGTACCCAAATTGATGGATTGAGTGGGTTCAATCAAAACTGGAGATCTATCCTATAAATGACTTGGAAGGACATCAAATATCTCATCCTTAGGCACCTCAGAGAGGTTTTCACCTTCAGATACATCTTTTCTTTTTACTTTTGTAGGATCTGAGATTGCCACAAAGTGGTTTTCACCCTCAGAACTCTTTTTCTTTTTCTTTTTATTTTTTTGACTAAGATATTTGATGTCCGACTCGGTCATGTTGACGCTCAGTTCACTGATGGAAGTACCCATAGGCTCAACTGCATTGAGGTAATAGGCAAGGGCATAGTCATTTGGGAAGGTATAAATACCATGGTTTGGGTTTATGGAAGTTTGGTCAATAAGATCAGGGTGTTGGATAGTCAAAGCGGGAAAGGCTTGGGATATGGTGTTCACGGATGTGGATATGTCATCATTGGTCCTAACTCGATGCTCAAGTTCAAAGGTGATATTACAGCTCAAAATGTTTAACTCGTGAATAGGCTCAATGTTATCATGGGAATCCTCTTCAGCCATAGGTGGATCAAACACGTTAAGTTCATTGTTTTGCTCTAGACCTACATTGGGTTGAGATACATATTGGTGAATAACATCAATATATTTCTCTGTTATAAGCTCATCTTCTTCTGGAATGGCACCCCATTTATAGTCATTTGACTCAGCTTCTGATTCAGGATCTCTAGGAAATCTAAGAAAATGTGTGAAGTCAGGATGAATACCCCAAGAAGGATTACCCTTAGTCTCTGACTTGAATTCATATTCATGGGAATCAGTGTCAGAATAACTACTCTCTGCTTCTAGATTAGTTTGATCACCTTCGAGATTGGTTGGTTCTTGTGGTGCAACCATCTCTTGCGCTACAGTAGGTTCTTGTGTTTCTACTACATTAATTCTTTTGATAGGATCATCTTTATCATCAAGAAGATCTTTGATCTCTTTAGGCAATTTTTCATAGGGGATGAGTTCTGAACTATCTGAATCATCATCTGAGGGTTCTGTCTCTTCTTTCTTGAGAAGGGGTTCTCCTGTTGCAATTTTTTCTATGACATGAGAACAACCACCTTTGAGATGATAGGGTTTCTTCTTAAAGCCTAAGCCACTAGTATCTTTGTTGGCTCTACCAATATGTGAAATGGGTGTCACAAGACCCTTTACTCTGATTCCTAGAGGTCCTTGACCAGAATATCCCATCTTGGCTATCAATTTGTTCCCTGGACCATATGAATTAGAAGGGATTGTAGGTGCTATAGATTCACTAGGTTGAACAATTTTAGATTTAGAATCCTCTTTGTATAGCCATGCCAGCACAACTTCATCCTCTTCAGATTCTTGTTTGGATACTTGCTCTGCCACAAAATTTATTTTGTATGCTTCCATAGGTTCCTTAGGTTATGATTTAGACTACTTCAAGGATTGTCCATACGACTTAGGTGAGATGGGGAGAGATGTCAGAGACAAGATTGGCTCTATAGTGTATTCTCCCATCCCATTTTCTTTGATATTGATCTCTTTGGCAATGTCTTCCATCTTGGATGTGGAAGCCACATTTTGTTGCTTGATGGAAGATTCTCTATTATTGGGAACAAGCTTATCGGCACTTTCCTTCAATGTATTGCAAGTTGTACTCAGATCTATTGGATAGTAACCTCCACTCCTTCATAGGGAAATTTCAAGCATTGATGGTATGTAGAAGGAATGGCTTGCATTTCATGGATCCAGGGTCTCCCTAGAAGGATATTGTAAGCCAATGGTAGATCAAGCACCTGACATGTGGTATCTTTGATGACCGGACCCACTCGGATGGGTAAGACAATGGTGCCTTTAGAAGCTCTTTCTTGCTCGTCATAGGCTTTTATGGTGATCTTCTTTCGAGGATCAATAGCCATCTCTGAGAATCCCAACTGTGTGATTAAGTTGTAAGAACAAATGTTGAGGCGTGCGCCCCCATCTATCAACACACGTTTGACTTGACGGTTCTAGATCAAGACTTCTATGTGCAAGGGCTGATTATGTGGGTGACTTAGGGAGTTGTCATCTTCCTCTAAAAAGGAGATATATTGTGGAGACGTTAGATGACCAACCATAGTCTGGAACCTGTCTAGATCTAGATCATCAGGAACATTAGAGCCGAGCAAAGCTTTGTCTAGGATATCTCTGTGAGCTGGAGATATTCAAAGTAACTCAAACATAGAGATTTTGGAATTGGTATTAGAGTTGTTGGACGATGCTGTAAGATGTAGGTCTGGTATCCTTTGGATTGGAAGATTTCGAGGTAGCCTTCTGTTTAGAAGCAGATGTGAGATTGAAAGGTATCTTAGGGACATTAGATGAACTTGGTGTTTTTCCTTTCAGATGAGCCTGAGCTTGTGATCTGGTAATTGCATTAGCTGAGGAATGATTTCTATCTCTTTGTACAATCGTGATGACATTGCAACTCTCAGAGAGACATGGTTCAACCATATTGATGACAACATTGTTTCCAGGGTAGGCATAGTTGACTTTTGCCCCCATGTTAGGCTGAGAAGTGGAAACTCCCTTTCCATGTTGTGGAAACGGTTCTGTAAATGCTATGTGATCATTATTACTGGTAGGATTATCAATCGTGATGTCCCCTTGATCTATCAAGTCTTGAATGGTATGCTTCAAGTGGAAGCATCCATTAGTTTTGTGGCCTTTAGTCCGATGGAAAGCACAGAATTCATTATCTTTCCACCAATATGGTTTTGGATCTGGATCAGGGTTTCAGATTGGTGGTAAAGAGATGATGTTATCAGCTATCAGGGTTCTCAAGGTGGATTCCAAAGATTCTCCCAGGGGAGTAAACTTTCATTTATTATCCCATCGTTTGAATGGCTTCTTTGGAGATGGTTCAGCAGATTTTTGCTCTGAAGCTTCAATGGCTTTGGTGCCAAGGGTGAGATTGTAGGCCGGTGCCTTTGATGGGGTGCGGATAGTGTCAACCACACCATCAGAGACAATACCTTTGTTTCTATTCCTGCTCTTATTTTTATCTTTTGAGCTAGATCCAGATTCAGACTTGTCCTTTTGAAGTGTGATTTCTCCTTTCTTGACAAGTACTTTCTCAATCTTGATTGCATTATCCACCATTTTATCAAAAGATACATGATCTTGCATTTGTAATGGATAGTTGAGCTCTGGAACAAGGTTATTGATAAATATTTCAAGTTTCTCCATTTCCGGAATTGGTCTAGCATATAGAGAAAACTTCTTTCACCACCTCTTGAGAAAAGTTAGGAATGATTCCCTTGGATATTGCTTGAGGTTATAGATATCGATCATGGTAATCAGATGTTGAATATTGTAGGAATATTTTTGATAAAATAATTTAATCAATTCCTCAAAATTTTTGATCATAGAAGGTAATCTTGAAAACCACTGAATGGATGCTCCTCCCAAGGATCTAGGAAAAAGACACATCAGATAACTCAGTTCATGCATGAATTCCATGGATTGCGTATAGAACTCTCTGACATGATCTTAAGGATCAGAGTGTCTGTCATATTTGTCATACTTTGGCATCTCCACTCTTTTTGGGAATGGAGGCATACACAAGTCTTTGTCAAAAGGGAAAGGACAAAGGGAATCCATGGAGAATTCCTTAGGTTCCTTCTCTTTCTCAATTTTATTCATTTTGACCTGCATAGCGTGCAGCTGGTTCATTATGGCCGTCATCAGAGTTTATTCCTCATGCATGATGATATCTTTGACATTGAAGTGAGGAGGAAGTTTAGCTCCTTCCTGGGCTAATTGCAAAAAGTATGCCTCTCTATCCACTTTCAAGAAATGCCTCATCATTCTGACATTGATGGATTTCAGAGGGTGTAGGTTCTTGGTCGGCATTATGTTGAGAATGGGGTCCTTGGGATCCTCCTCCTAGAGAATCATGGTTTTTCCTTGCTTGAGACATGATAGGAGTTTTTGGACTCTCTGGAATAGATTGAGGAGGAGTTTGTTGATTACCTTTGTGAGTTGATAGAGGAGGTAGGTAACCAGTTTTTAATCGAAAGTTACCGAGACCGTCGTCTTCGTAGATACCTGACTTGATGAGTTGTTCAAGAGTTGGACCCAGGGTATTAGTCAAAAGTAAGTTCTGAGATGTTTCTTCTGATTTCTTATGTGAAGAAGCTCTGGTCTCCACCATTAACTTTGAATGAAACAGAAGAAAAGGATGAAGACAACTGAAGAACAATTTGATTTGAGAAAATTGGATGATGCAACCTTGTCAAGATTATGATAATTTTGAAGATCTGATGAGATGTGGGTGAAGGAAACTGTGCCCTAGATGTATGGGATAGATCGCCCAAAAGATAGCAGACACGAGTTCCCAACACTTAGTCTACTTTGGAAGATTGATTGATTGAAGATTGATAGCTATGACAAGGTTTTGACATGAGATAAAAAGGACTCAAATTGATCAAACAGAAGGCTAGATCGGATTCAAAAAATCAATCTCAGAAAATGGTAGAATGCTCAATAGCTACTGCTCTGTTCCTGACACAATGATATTTTTGACAGATTCTGGAACTAGGCTGGAAACATTGGATATCTTGCAATTTGACAATTTCTGACAACTCTCTCAAATTTTTCCAAATGACACTCTGCAGACTCGTACGACACTGGGTAGTCTGAAATGACAATTTCTAAACTTGTACGATAGTTGGGTAGCAATGAAATGACAGTTGACAAAACTCATACGACAGTTGCTAACAGGGTTTTGACTTTCTTGAATTTGTTGGTTTGAAAACTCGTACGACACTGGGTTCTCAATCATATGATAGATGGGCAATATTGAAATGACACTTGACAAAACTCGTACGACTTTTGACTTCCTGAAATGACTTTTGACTCCAAAAAAAATTTTACGTCAAATTTTGCAAAACTTAAGGTTTTCAGTTTTGGATTGTTTGCAAATTGTACTGTCCAGATTTTGAAGGTTATACCAGATTTGATCATTTTTAATAGCCAAGCAGATAAACAAGTGTGCAAAATAACAAGCAAGTGATTCCAAGCACGTCTAAAAACAATGAACAAGGGCAAAAGCAACCTTGCGCATGAACAATCAAGTGACCAAATTGTGCTAATCCCTGAGAGTACTAATTGTGTATGTTCTGAAAAGTTTTGCAATAACACACATATACCTGAGAATGAAAAATTGGCCTCTCTAGGTTTCTTAGTAATGGTTTGACTCTACATCTTTTATGATTCAAAGGGGTGAACTCCAATCCCGGCGCACCAGGGTTTTGACACAGTCCGAGAACTTAATCTTCAAGAGCTGCTAGGGAGATCTGACAACCCAACAATGAACCATACCCATGGAGATTTCTTCCACAAGGACATTTATATAGCGGCTATCACTACCACGTCTGAAATGGCTATGACCGCTTGAGGTTCCGTCAACGCAGTTTGCCTTGTGAAGGGATCGTCCGCTACGGTTAACCCTCTCTAAAGGTGACTCATAGATTTATACCACAAGGGGACTTGGCTCCAGATTCAAGGTTTTGACACCTCTTCACTTTTAACCCAAACAAAGCAAGCAGATTAATCCGACATGCTAAGACAAAGTTTTGTTCCACCAAGGTCTGTGATATCAACTCCATGTGATCTATCAACCTCTCCGGGGAGAGAATGTATCAATCAATAAGAGAAGACGCACTAACCAATTTTGATTCACCAAAGCTCATGATATCAACCCCACGTGATCTATCAACCTCTCCGGAGAGAGAATGTGTCGATCAATAAGAGAAGATGCACTAACAAAGCTGAATGTGAAATGCACTAAGTATCCTCCCTACCTACAAGGATTCTGTCATCAAGAAAGATTTCTCTAGGAATCTAATCTCTCAAGAATCACAAATAGTGTTCATAGGGCCTAATTACTATGTGAGCACAAATATATTCCTGAAAGCAAATCTACCAAAAGTACCCAAAAAGTAGAAAGAGGAACACTTAACACTTAAAGTGAATATGAGATGAGTCCACAAGGTGGAACACTTAACACCTCACACAAGCTGAAAATGAGTCCCCAACTTAGAAAATAACTCAAAAATCAACCTGAGTTATTTGAGTGATTTATGGCTTTTTTTCATGCACCTCCAAAGCCTTGGATTTCTATAAAATCAAGGCTTCAGCTCATCTCAAATCATCTCATAATTTTGTAAGCTTACTTTGCCATAATCAATCCACAAATTTGCACAATCACGCTGGAGAATTGGAATTGAAGAATCAAAGCTCTTGCAAATCAACATCTTTGTGAGATCAATCTTATTTTTGCATTCATATTGCATATCATTGTTAGATTAGCATTGCATATCAATTTTCAATAGCATTCATAGCATATCAATTTCATCTAGCATAGATTCATATCAAGTTTTCATTTCTTATTGCATCATAAAATAAAAGAAAATAAAAAAATAGCTTAATTGCATTCAATCTCATATCTAGATCAATTGCATTCAAATCCTTCATTTAGGTGTCGTCTAGGTCACTGATCTCGATTACAATCTGAGAACATTAATCTCGCACCTATTAGAAGGCAGTAAATCACTTGGTTAGATTAGATTTCAATTTTGCATGATTTTGATTATAGCTAACCTCTAATGTTTTACCGAAGTGTTGTGTCTATAGATCTGTAGACACAACACTTCAATAAAACATTAGAGGTTAGCTATAATCAAAATCGTGCAAAATTGAAATCTAATCTAACCAAGTGATTTACTGCCTTCTAATAGGTGCGAGATTAATGTTCTCAGATTGTAATCGAGATCAGTGACCTAGACGACACCTAAATGAAGGATTTGAATGCAATTGATCTAGATATGAGATTGAATGCAATTAAGCTATGTTTTTTTTTTTTGGATTTTATGATGCAATAAGAAATGAAAACTTGATATGAATCTATGCTAGATGAAATTGATATGCTATGAATGCTATTGAAAATTGATATGCAATGCTAATCTAACAATGATATGCAATATGAATGCAAAAATAAGATTGATCTCACAAAGATGTTGATTTGCAAGAGCTTTGATTCTTCAATTCCAATTCTCCAGCGTGATTGTGCAAATTTGTGGATTGATTATGACAAAGTAAGCTTGCAAAATTATGAGATGATTTGAGATGAGCTGGAGCCTTGATTTTATAGAAATCCAGGGCTTTGGAGGTGCATGAAAAAAAGCCATAAATCACTCAAATAACTCAGGTTGATTTTTGAGTTATTTTTAAATAACAGATAATTAAGTCACAAAAATTATGCAAAAGCACAGTTCAACTCGAATTAGAAGTTTAGATCAACTTTAAAACTCAAAAAGATGCTGAGTTTCAAAAAGCTAACAACTTGCATTGATTTTCCAATTTTGAGTTTAACTGGTCCTTGAATGTGCACATGGATAATTATGATTTAATAAATAAATAAAGTGATTTATTCTCAACTTAACTGCTTTTAAAAATAAAACAATTGATTTATGGGTTAATCAATTATTTAATCAAACTTTTATTAAAAACTATATTATTAAATAATGACAACTTGCTTTAATTAATTAAATAAGAATTTAATCAATTATTCATATGATATTAGATTTATTGTCAAAATTAAATAATACAATTAATAATAGATAGAATTAAATTTAATTACACAATTAAGTGGCAAGATATTAAATCTAATTAATTAAATATGAAAATATTCAATTAATCAAATTTAGCATAAATGTGATTTATTGCCAAATAATCATTAAATTAAAGATAATTAAGATAATTAGGAATATTGCTAGGAATATTCCCCGATGCAGAATTTAAGATAATCAATTATGATTCGATGATGTTTAGATGTGCCTTAGGTTAGGATTTTGATGTCGATTTCATTCGATTTGTCGATGTAGGAGGTTAATGAACATATAGCCCATTTTTTAGGTATTACAGAAGGCCCAAATATGTGTCCTTTGTGTGAAGAAGATTAAGAGAATATAAACCATTTATTATTAAACTACATATTTTCCAATCAGTGTTGGAAGTGGTTAATAAATAAACTTGGATGGACCTTAGCCTTCCCTAGGACTATCCTGGGCATGTTCCAAACATGGCTTATCATTAAGAAAATATGACTATATGGGGGATTATGGGTAGTGGCCCATTATTTGGTGATATGGGAGATATGGAAGGAGCAAAATTGATGCATATTTAAGGGGGAAAAAAATGGAGTGGAGGAAAATTGTTAACAAGATTGAGGTGTCCATCATAGAAACCATGAATAGAAGAATTATTAACCAACAAAAAAGAAGAAGCATAGATGACAAATTGGGATGAAAAGATGAGATGTAGGTGGACTGGGCTTCAAATTCTACCATATGTAGGATCAAGAGCCAAGGATAATGTAACTAGGAGATAAGAATGTCAATGGATTCTGCCCAAAAGAAGGTGGTTCAAACTAAATTTTGATGGAGCCTCCAGGGGGAACCCAATAATAGTAGGGATTGGATGTAGTGTTCATAATTTTGAGGGCATGGAAGTTGCAAGAAAGGCTCAACCGATAGGACAAGAGACTAATAACTAGGCAAAATTGATGGCCCTTGTGGTAGGGCTGAAAATATGTAAAAACTTGGGGATAGAGAAATTAGAAATCAAAGGGGATTCAAAAATTATAATTAATGCTATTAGAAGAGTTTCTATGTTGAATTGAAGATTGAATGTCATCCTTGCTGGAGCTCTCATCCTTTGTTGGTCCTTTTGAAAGACAACTATCAATCACATTTTTAGAGAAGGGAACAAATGAGTAGACGAAATGGCCAACAAAGGAGCTAATAGACTCGCAATCTTATAATTTTAAAGAGAAAGTTAAGAGGTGGAAGCTTTAGTTAGATTTTCTAGGATCTGAATAATACAAAAAAAATCATTATAATTAGAAAGGCATTTATATCCTCATTTATTACTAGGATATTTTAGTACATATGGAAACACAAAGAGATTATTGACTAATTATTTGCAATCTTACCAAGCAATCTGTAGACATCACTTTTCATTATTAATATCCCAAGATCCTAGCAAATTGTGTCTCCACATTGCCTTTTATTAAGTAGAAGTGTGTTATTTACCCTTGCATCAGTAGGAAATAGTACTCTTTTAATCTTGAATAGAGATTTTGCATGATTTAACATGCATTGTTTTCAAGAAAGCCTTGACATTTTGCATCCTTCCTCATCATTAAGTAGAACCATCACATCATGACAATGCTTTCTTACATCTCTTACCCCTCACCAATAGTCATATTTATCCATCGATGGTTAGTAATTCATCTTCAAAATTCACTGTAGTCTTTCATTGCTTTACGTGAAGTTGTAATCGAATAGATACTCTGACAAGGCTCTTTGGGGAAAATCACCAGATAGAAGTCTCTGATATAGTCACAATATCCCATCCTTTGGGTGGAAAACTAGGGAAAATTCGAGGAGAGGGTCTCGGGCATGGCTCATAACCTAAACTTTCTAATTTGGTTCTTTCACATAAAAATGCCAACCAACCCTAGCTAGTTCACTCAATATATCATTGACAAAGGTATATGAGGCTATGAGGAGGTCGTGGAAGTGGAAAACATCTCTTTCCTAGAGGAGGATGAAGCCAGGAAAGAAGGTGGCATAAACAAGGACAATGGATGAAAGATACCAAGAAGGGATGTGAAAAAGGAAGGTCCTAGCAAGGTGGGTGTGGATAGGAAAGGAAAGGGGATTTTTCTAGGATAGGACTAATTTTTCTAGTCGGGGGGCTTAGGAATATATATACAATGAATTTTTCTACTTAAAGGACTCCTATGTTACTTTTCTCATACTTGAAAACTCTCGAAGGTGGTGTTTTGGTTAAATTATGGTTAGCTAATACTTTATGACAATTATATAAGATATAGGTTTAATATGACTAACTAGTTTATCATTAGACAATATGGAAAGCTTGAGTTTCTTTTTCCCCTTTATTTTCTATAAATTTTTGTCCTTTGTCTAACTTGCAGGGTTAAACAATTTTGGCACCAACTCTTTCTTTTTCTCATCCTTTGGGTATATGTTCCCATGCATTTTCTTTGGGCTCCTTTCTCTGTTGATTCTCCCCTTTCTTTTCTCTACTATCTACTTTTGTCTTTTGTCCTCACACACACACACACACACACACACACACACACACACACACATATATATATATATATGTATATATATATATATACACACACACACACACACACACACACACACACACACACACACACACACATATATATATATATATATATATGATGAAGGGTGCTCCCCTTAATACCACAAACACATAACAGAAATAGAGAAACAACAACAATATGCAAGAACAGAAAATTGGCTTCTTATTATCTCCACAAATGTGGAATTACAAACTTTCAGAATTACAATATGCAAAGCCACATGGGCATTCCCTTACAATATTCTGTAGGACAAAGCCTCGAATCAATACCCAGATCTACTACCCAGAACTATTCTGAACTGCCTAAGACAATAATACAGCCTTCCTTATATAGGCAATTTTCCACCGCCTGGGAAGGTTCCAGAATTTTTTTAGCCAATAAGGCCGACCAAACTTAGAATTATTTTATTTTACATTTTATACATCATAGTCGGCTCAAAATAACTTTTGAAACCCGAACAGAAATTTTGAAGGAAAATTATTTTCTGCCATTTCAGGTGACCCGACTTCCGAAGATCATAAGTCATCACTAGTTGACCCGCTCGGCTATTATAACCCCATTTCGGAAATGCCACGAAACGCTCTACAGGCTTGACCGGCGCAAGTGCCTGTCACCCAAATTTTTGACCTCATCTGGGGCCTCTAAAGCCTTCAAAACTGAGTTCGAAGTTTCTGTACCCTGTTGCCAATACCGAAAATCTTCAATATCTTCAAAACTACACCTGATCTAGCCATGAAACTTTGCTGGCAGACTTATATGACAAAAATGAACCTCCAAGAAAGAAATCAGATCATTCTGAGCACATACAAAAATTACCAAAAATAGTAACTTTCCATAAATAGCAGCTCTGCACAAAATAACCCTTATTGAATATAAAAACAGAAATATTTTTTTTGGGTGATGCAAGATTGCTCTTACACCCAGGATGCTCCTGCATCAGACACCCAGGGTAATTTGAGAAGTGACCCTGTCACGACTCAGGCGTGCAGAGGAAAACCAAGACGGTTAACCTCCTCCTTTGTTAGCCATGATGAATCTTCAACAGGTCGTCCTTTCCATTTGACCAAATATTCTTCATATGTCCTATTCCTTGTGCTTCTGCCAACACGACTGTCTAGTATGTCTTCAATCTCCTTGATATCTGAACTAGTTGCTGGAATACTCCACTGTGCTGCTGTGATCTCATCTTCAACACCTCCTTCATGATACTCTGTCACATCTGAAATGTTAAACACTGGTGAAATATTTAGCTCACTAGGTAATTCTACCTCATATGCATTTCCTGAATCATGCTTCTTCAGTATCTTACATGGCCCAAACTTCTTCATTTTCAGCTTGTGATATGTACCAACTGGAAACCGCTCCTTCCGCAAATGAACCATGACTTCATCACCAACCTGAAATTCCTTATACCTCTTTTTCTCATCTGCCTTAGCCTTATACTGTGCGTTCATCTTGGTAATATGCTTCCTCACCTCCTCATGAATGTTCTTCAAGTGTTCTGCAAAATCCTCAACTTCAGCACTACTTATTTCTCCTTTATCTATCTTCCTCAATTCAGATGCATTTCTTGGACTACTTCCATATACAATCTGGAATGGTGATTTACCAGTGCTCCTGTTGACAGAATTATTGTATGCAAATTCTGCCTGTGGTAAAATCAAATCCCATCCTGCTAGCTTATCTCCAACCAAACATCTCAGCAAATTTCCCAAACTCCTATTCACCACGTCCGTCTGTCCATCAGTCTGTGGATGATGTGATGAACTAAACTTCAAATCTGTCTTCAACTTCTTCCACAATGTACGCCAAAAATATCCAACAAACTTAGTGTCCCGATCTGAAACTATGGTCTTTGGCAAACCATGAAGTCTCACTACTTCTCTGAAAAACAATTCTGCTACATGAACAGCTTCATTAGTCTTCTTGCAGGGAATGAAATGTGCCATCTTTGAAAATCTGTCAACTACCACAAAAATTGAATCGTGTCCCCACTGTGTCCTCGGTAAACCAAGAACAAAGTCCATGCTGATATCCTCCCAAGGCTTCTGTGGTATAGGTAATGGCTGATACAACCCTGTATTCTGCTTCACTCCTTTCGCCATCTGACATACTCTGCAACTCTGTACAAACTTCTTCACATCTTGCTACAATTGTGGCCAATAATAATTCTCACTAACCAAACTAAGGGTTTTATCACGACCAAAATGTCCAGCCAATCCTCCGCTATGCTTCTCCTTGATGAGATTCTCCCTCATAGAACTTCGTGGAATGCACAAGTGACTCCCTCTGAATAGCATATCATCCTGGATGATGAAATCCAACCATTTCGTCCTGTCTAGAGTAACAGGTTCTGTACAAGCTTTCCAAGCTTCACCAAAATCAGGATCCTCTGGTTACAAATTCTTGAGTTCCTTGAACCCAACCACCTCAATCTGCATCTCTGTCAGCAATAGTTGCCTTCTGCTAAGAGCATCTGCAACCCTATTAGACTTTCCACTCCTGTGTTTCAAAACAAATGTATAACTCTGCAAAAACTCAACCCATTTCAAATGCCTTTGATTCAATTTTCCTTGACTATTCAAATATTGCAAAGCTTGATGATCAGTATACAAAACAAACTCTTTAGGAAGCAGATAATGTCTCCACTTCTTTAATGCCTGAACTATAGCATAAAATTCCTGATCATAAACAGAATATTTCCTCTTGGCATCATTTAACTTCTCACTGAAATAAGCAACAGGTTTACATTCTTGGCTCATAACAGCTCCTATTGCAGTACCACTACCATCACAATCTACTTGAAACACCTTATTAAAATCTAGAAGTGCTAAAACAGGTTGTTCTGTAACTTTTTGTTTCAACAACTGAAAACTCTTTTCTGCCCCATTAGTCCACTTAAACTCTTTTCTATCCCCTCTCATTGTTTCAGTCAAGGGTCCACAAATACTGCTAAAATTTTTGATAAACTTTCTGTAAAAGCTAGCTAGACCATGAAAAGATCTTACCTCAGTAGCACTCCTTGGAGTAGGCCATTCAAGGATAGCCTGTACCTTCTCTGGGTCCATTTTTAGACCTTCTGCTGAAACTACAAATCCCAAATACACTAACTCTTTCTTCACAAAACTGCACTTCTTAAAATTAATCAACAATTTCTCTTCTCTCAACTTCTCAAATACCATACGAATATGCATCATATGCTCATCCAATGTCTTACTAAAAATCAAAATATCATCTAGGTAAACAATGACAAACTTACCCAGAAATTCTTTCAGAACCTCGTTCATGAGCCGCATGAAAGTGCTCGGTGCATCGGTTAGCCCAAAAGGCATGACTAACCACTCATATAGTCCTTCCTTTGTCTTGAAGGCAGTCTTCCATTCATCTCCTTCTCTGATCCGAATCTGATGATATCAACGTTTCAGATCTATCTTTGAGAAATACACAGCTCCACTCAAATAGTACATAATATCATCCATTCGTGGCAATGGAAACCTGTACTTGATTGTGATCTTGTTTATTGCCCTAGAATCCGTACACATCCTCCCTTCTCCATTCTTCTTTGGTGCTAATACCGCTGGTACAGCACAGGGACTCAGACTCTCACGGATCAATCCTTTCTGTAACAGTTCATGTACTTGTCTGTTCAACTCCTCACTTTCTGCAGGTGTCATTCTGTGTGCTACCTTATTCGGCAAACTCGCTCCTGGGATCAAGTCCATCTGATGACTGATCTTCCTGACTGGTGGTAATCCATCAGGCACGTTATCGGATACAATATCCTGAAACTCATTCAACAAATCTGCAACTTCTACAGGAACATCTTCTACTTTCTCTTTACCAGCTTCTGGAATTAAAGCAAAACATACATGCTCATGCCTCATACCATCTAAGAATTTTCTTCCATCAACAAATATTATTCTTGCATTACCACATACCTTTTCTTCGGTCTCCTTCAATGGCTTTAGCTTATGTCGCACTCCATCCTTTATCAGGGAATAGGTATTCGCACGACCATCATGTGCAGCACATCTGTCAAACTGTCATGGTCTACCCAACAACATATGACATGCATCCATAGATATGATATCACACAATACCTCATCTTGGTATCCGCCAATCTTGAACTTCACCAGGCATTGTTCATTGACCATGACCTTGTGGTCATCCTATATCCTGGCAATCCGATATGGATGCAGGTGTTTCTGTCTCTTGAGCTTCAACTTTGTCACCATCTCTTCTGACACCAAATTGTCAGTGCTTCCACTATCGATAATCACATCACAACATTTACCTTCACACTTGCACCTGGTGCGAAACAAGCTCCTCCTTTGCTCAGGTTCATTCTCACCACTCAACAAGACTCTTCTGTTAATCAACGTTTCTCCTTTTTCAGCATCTTCAGAATTTGATGATCTGGCATCTTCATCTACATGTGCAACTCTGGCCTGGCCTTCATTTCTCCTGTCTGTTCTTCCTTGGCGCTGAGGACATTCAAATGCCCTATGACCTTCTTCTCCACAGTGAAAACATGTTCCACGGAAGCCACCTCTTCCAGATCCTTGTCCTCTTCCTCTTCCTCTTTGATCTCTATTATTCTGATCCTGGAAGCGATTGGAATTATTTCCTCATTGATTCTGACTGCTACTGGCCTCATCCTTCTTTTTCGGATCTTCATTTCGGCCACCATATGACCGTCCACCAGATCGTCCACCGCGACCTCTTCCATTTTGTCTGCTCAAAAACTTTTTGTTCAGCTTTTCTTCTACTTTTAGGGCAAACTGGTATGCCTCTTCAATATTGTTCATTCGAACCAGATTCAGCTCCTCCTGAATGCTTGGCCTTAACCCATTAAGGTATCGGGCAAATTTCTCCTTATCAGCTTCTGCATGGCCTGTTCTGATGAGAAGTCGATAGAACTCCTCTGTATACTCCTGAACAGATCTTCCTGCTTGCTTCAAACTCTGCATTTTCTTCAGTAGGTCAAGCTCATAATCAACAGGAATGAACTGTCGCTTCAATTTATCCACCATCCGATCCCATCTTGTGATTTTATCTTTCCCTCTTCTATTTCGCTCCAACTGAATTTCTTGCCACCAGATCTTCGCATGACCTTTCAATCTGGCCTTCGCAAATTTGACCCTATCAGGATCGTCAACATCTTCGTACTCAAAATATTCCTCACATTCATTGATCCAGTCAATCAATTCCTCTGGGTTAAGATTTCCAAAAAATGTAGGAACCTCAATCTTAGGTCTTTTCCCAATCTTGGAAATGGCCCGAAAAAGTCTTTCTTCCTCCTGGTTCATAATTTCGGCTTCTCCTTCTTGATATTCTTCTTCGGCTTCATCCTCGCTTTCATCTCTGACATTGAGATTCATTCCTCTGCGAATCTCTTCTTGCAATGCTCGCACTTGTCTTTGCAGCTCTCTAACCTCAGGTGTCACAGCACCAACTCTTCCACCACGTTCTCGTCGTGGAGGCATTTTTGCGATGCGCGCTGAAACCCTAGCCACGGTCCTGGTGCAAACTGCCTCACAGTCGGCTATCTGTTTACACACTCAAGAACTCCTGCTCTGATACCACTGATGAAGGGTGCTCCCCTTAATACCACAAATACATAACAGAAATAGAGAAACAACAACAATATGCAAGAACAGAAAATTGGCTTCTTATTATCTCCACAAATGTGGAATTACAAACTTTCAGAATTACAATATGCAAAGCCACATGGGCATTCCCTTACAATATTCTGTAGGACAAAACCTCGAATCAATACCCAGATCTACTACCCAGAACTATTCTGAACTACCTAAGACAATAATACAGCCTTCCTTATATAGGCAATTTTCCACCGCCTGGGAAGGTTCCAGAATTTTTTTAGCCAATAAGGCCGACCAAAATTAGAATTATTTTATTTTACATTTTATACATCATAGTCGGCTCAAAATAACTTTTGAAACCCGAACAGAAATTTTGAAAGAAAATTTTTTTCTGCCATTTCAGGTGACCCGACTTCCGAAGATCATAAGTCATCACCAGTTGACCCGCTCGGCTATTATAACCCCATTTCGGAAATGCCACGAAGTTCTCTACAGGCTTGACTGTCGCAAGCGCACATCACCCAAATTTTCGACCTCATCCAGGGCCTCTAAAGCCTTCAAAACTGAGTTTGAAGTTTCTGTACCCTGCTGCCAATACCGAAAATCTTCAATATCTTCAAAACTACACCTGATCTAGCCATGAAACTTTGCTGGCAGACTTATATGACCAAAATGAACCTCCAAGAAAGAAATTAGATCATTCTGAGCACATACGAAAATTACCAAAAATAGTAACTTTCCATAAATAGCAGCTCTGCACAAAATAACCCTTATTGAATATAAAAACATAAATATTTTTTTTGGGTGATGCAAGATTGCTCTTACACCCAGGATGCTCCTGCATCAGACACCCGGGGTAATTTGAGAAGTGACCCTGTCACGACTCAGGCGTGCAGAGGAAAACCAAGACGGTTAACCTCCTCCTTTGTTAGCCATGATGAATCTTCAACAGGTCGTCCTTTCCATTTGACCAAATATTCTTCATATGTCCTATTCCTTGTGCTTCTGCCAACACGACTGTCTAGTATGTCTTCAATCTCCTTGATATCTGAACTAGTTGTTGGAATACTCCACTGTGCTGCTGTGATCTTATCTTCAACACCTCCTTCATGATACTCTGTCAGATCTGAAATGTTAAACACTGGTGAAATATTTAGCTCACCAGGTAATTCTACCTCATATGCATTTCCTGAATCATGCTTCTTCAGTATCTTACATGGCCCAAACTTTTTCATTTTCAGCTTGTGATATGTACCAACTGGAAACCGCTCCTTCCGCAAATGAACCATGACTTCATCACCAATCTGAAATTCCTTATACCTCCTTTTCTCATCTGCCTTAGCCTTATACTGTGCGTTTATCTTGGTAATATGCTTCCTCACCTCCTCATGGATGTTCTTCAAGTGTTCTGCAAAATCCTCAGCTTCAGCACTACTTATTTCTCCTTTATCTATCTTCCTCAATTCAGATGCATTTCCTGGACTACTTCCATATACAATCTGGAATGGTGATTTACCAGTGCTCCTGTTGACAGAATTATTGTATACAAATTCCGCCTGTGGTAAAATCAAATCCCATCCTGCTGGCTTATCTCCAACCAAACATCTCAGCAAATTTCCCAAACTCCTATTCACCACCTCCGTCTGTCCATCAGTCTGTGGATGATGTGATGAACTAAACTTCAAATCTGTCTTCAACTTCTTCCACAATGTACGCCAGAAATATCCAACAAACTTAGTGTCCCGATCTAAAACTATGGTCTTTGGCAAACCATGAAGTCTCACTACTTCTCTGAAAAACAATTCTGCTACATGAACAGCATCATTAGTCTTCTTGCAGGGAATGAAATGTGCCATCTTTGAAAATCTGTCAACTACCACAAATTGAATCGTGTCCCCGCTGTGTCCTCGGTAAACCAAGAACAAAGTCCATGCTGATATCCTCCCAAGGCTTCTCTGGTATAGGTAATGGCTGATACAACCCTGTATTGTGCTTCACTCCTTTCGCCATCTGACATACTCTGCAACTCTGTACAAACTTCTTCACATCTCGCTGCAACTGTGGCCAATAATAATTCTCACTAACCAAACCAAAGGTTTTATCACGACCAAAATGTCCATCCAATCCTCCGCTATGCTTCTCCTTGATGAGATTCTCCCTCATAGAACTTCGTGGAATGCACAACTGACTCCCTCTGAATAGCATATCATCCTGGATGATGAAATCCAACCATTTCATCCTGTCTAGAGTAACAGGTTCTGTACAAGCTTTCCAAGCTTCACCAAAATCAGGATCCTCTGGTTACAAATTCTTGAGTTCATTGAACCCAACCACCTCAATCTGCATCTCTGTCATCAATAGTTGCCTTCTGCTAAGAGCATCTGCAACCCTATTAGACTTTCCACTCCTGTGTTTCAAAACAAATGTATAACTCTGCAAAAACTCAACCCATTTCAAATGCCTTTGATTCAATTTTCCTTGACTATTCAAATATTGCAAAGCTTGATGATCAGTATACAAAACAAACTCATTAGGAAGCAGATAATGTCTCCACTTCTTTAATGCCTGAACTATAGCATAAAATTCCTGATCATAAACAGAATATTTCCTCTTGGCATCATTTAACTTCTCACTGAAATAAACAACAGGTTTACCTTCTTGGCTCATAACAGCTCCTATTGCAGTACCACTAGCATCACAATCTACTTGAAACACCTTATTAAAATCTGGAAGTGCTAAAACAGGTTGTTCTGTAACTTTTTGTTTCAACAACTGAAAACTCTTTTCTGCCCCATTAGTCCACTTAAACTCTTTTCTATCCCCTCTCATTGTTTCAGTCAAGGGTCCACAAATACTGCTAAAATTTCTGATAAACTTTCTGTAAAAGCTAGCTAGACCATGAAAAGATCTTACCTCAGTAGCACTCCTTGGAGTAGGCCATTCAAGGATAGCCTGTACCTTCTCTGGGTCCATTTTTAGACCTTCTGCTGAAACTACAAATCCTAAATACACTAACTCTTTCTTCACAAAACTGCACTTCTTCAAATTAATCAACAATTTCTCTTCTCTCAAATTCTCAAATACCATATGAATATGCATCATATGTTCATCCAATGTCTTACTAAAAATTAAAATATCATCTAGGTAAACAATGACAAACTTATCCAGAAATTCTTTCAAAACCTCGTTCATGAGTCGCATGAAAGTGCTCGGTGCATTCGTTAGCCCAAAAGGCATGACTAACCACTCATATAGTCCTTCCTTTGTCTTGAAGGCAGTCTTCCATTCATCTCCTTCTCTGATCCGAATCTGATGATATCCACTTTTCAGATCTATTTTTGAGAAATACACAGCTCCACTCAAACAGTCCATAATATCATCCATTCGTGACAATGGAAATCTGTACTTGATTGTGATCTTGTTTATTGCCCTAGAATCCGTACACATCCTCCATTCTCCATTCTTCTTTGGTGCTAATACCGCTGGTACAGCACAGGGACTCAGACTCTCACGGATCAATCTTTTCTGTAACAGTTCATGTACTTGTCTGTTCAACTCCTCACTTTCTGCAGGTGTCATTCTGTGTGCTGCCTTATTCGGCAAACTCGCTCTTGGGATCAAGTCCATCTGATGACTGATCTTCCTGACTGGTGGTAATCCATCAGGCACGTTATCGGATACAATATCTTGAAACTCATTCAACAAATCTGCAACTTCTACAGGAACATCTTCTACTTCCTCTTTACCAGCTTTTGGAATTAAAGCAAAACATACATGCTCATGCCTGATACCATCTAGGAATTTCCTTCCATCAACAAATGTTATTCTTGCATTACCACATACCTTTTCTTCGGTCTCCTTCAATGACTTTAGTTTATGTCGCACTCCATCCTTTATCAGGGAATAGGTATTCGCACGACCATCATGTGCAGCACATCTGTCAAACTGCCATGGTCTACCCAACAACATATGACATGCATCGATAGATATGATATCACACAATACCTCATCTTGGTATCCGCCAATCTTGAACTTCACCACGCATTGTTCATTGACCATGACCTTGTGGTCATCCTGTACCCAGGCAATCCGATATGGATGCGGGTGTTTCTGTCTCTTGAGCTTCAACTTTGTCACCATCTCTTCTGACACCAAATTGTCAGTGCTTCCACTATCGATAATCACATCACAACATTTACCTTCACACTTGCACCTGGTGCGAAACAAGCTCCTCCTTTGCTCAGGTTCATTCTCACCACTCAACAAGACTCTTCTGTTAATCAACGTTTCTCCTCTTTCAGCATCTTCAGAATTTGATGATCTGGCATCTTCATCTACATGTGCAACTCTGGCCTGGCCTTCATTTCTCCTGTCTGTTCTTCCTTGGCGCTGAGGACATTCAAATGCCCTATGACCTTCTTCTCCACAGTGAAAACATGTTCCACGGAAGCCACCTCTTCCAGATCCTTGTCCTCTTCCTCTTCCTCTTTGATCTTTATTATTCTGATCCTGGAAGCGATTGGAATTATTTCCTCGCTGATTCTGACTGCTACTGGCCTCATCCTTCTTTTTCGGATCTTCATTTCGGCCACCATATGACCGTCCACCAGATCGTCCACGGCGACCTCTTCCATTTTGTCTGCTCTCAAACTTCTTGTTCAGCTTTTCTTCTACTTTTAGGGCAAACTGGTATGCCTCTTCAATACTGTTCATTCGAACCAGATTCAGCTCCTCCTGAATGCTTGGCCTTAACCCATTAAGGTATCGGGCAACTTTCTCCTTATCAGCTTCTGCATGGCCTGTTCTGATGAGAAGTCGATAGAACTCTTTTGTATACTCCTGAACAGATCTTCCTGCTTGCTTCAAACTCTACATTTTCTTCAGTAGGTCAAGCTCATAATCAACAGGAATGAACTGTCGCTTCAATTTATGCACCATCCGATCCCATCTTGTGATTTTATCTTTCCCTCTTCTATTTCGCTCCAACTGAATTTCTTGCCACCAGATCTTCGCATGACCTTTCAATCTGGCCTTCGCAAATTTGACCCTATCAGGATCGTCAACATCTTCGTACTCAAAATATTCCTCACATTCATTGATCCAGTCAATCAATTCTTATGGGTTAAGATTTCCAGAAAATGTAGGAACCTCAATCTTAGGTCTTTTCCCAATCTTGGAAATGGCCCGAAAAAGTCTTTCTTCCTCCTGGTTCACAATTTCGGCTTCTCCTTCTTGATATTCTTCTTCGGCTTCATCCTCGCTTTCGTCTCTGACATTGAGATTCATTCCTCTGCGAATCTCTTCTTGCAATGCTCGCACTTGTCTCTGCAGCTCTCTAACCTCAGGTGTCACAACACCAACTCTTCCGCCACGTTCTCGTCGTGGAGGCATTTTTGCGATGCGCGCTGAAACCCTAGCCACGGTCCTGGTGCAAACTGCCTCACAGTTGGCGATCTGTTTACACACTCAAGAACTCCTACTCTGATACCACTGATGAAGGGTGCTCCCCTTAATACCACAAACACATAACAGAAATAGAGAAACAACAATAATATGCAAGAACAGAAAATTGGCTTCTTATTATCTCCACAAATGTGGAATTACAAACTTTCAGAATTACAATATGCAAAGCCACATGGGCATTCCCTTACAATATTCTGTAGGACAAAGCCTCGAATCAATACCCAGATCTACTACCCAGAACTATTCTGAACTGCCTAAGACAATAATACAGCCTTCCTTATATAGGCAATTTTCCACCGCCTGGGAAGGTTCTAGAATTTTTTTAGCCAATAAGGCCGACCAAATTTAAAATTATTTTATTTTACATTTTATACATCATAGTCGGCTCAAAATAACTTTTGAAACCCGAACAAAAATTTTGAAGGAAAATTATTTTCTGCCATTTCAGGTGACCCGACTTCCGAAGATCATAAGTCATCACCAGTTGACCCGCTCGGCTATTATAACCCCATTTCGGAAACGCCACGAAGCGCTCTACAGGCTTGACCGGCGCAAGCGCTCGTCACCCAAATTTTCGACCTCATCCGGGGCCTCTAAAGCCTTCAAAACTGAGTTCGAAGTTTCTGTACCCTGCTGTCAATACCGAAAATCTTCAATATCTTCAAAACTACACCTGATCTAGCCATGAAACTTTGCTGGCAGACTTATATGACCAAAATGAACCTCCAAGAAAGAAATCAGATCATTCTGAGCACATACGAAAATTACAAAAAATAGTAACTTTCCATAAATAGCAGCTCTGCACAAAATAACCCTTATTGAATATAAAAACAGAAATATTTTTTTTGGGTGATGCAAGATTTGCTCTTACACCCAGGATGCTCCTGCATCAGACACCCGGGGTAATTTGAGAAGTGACCTTGTCACGACTCAGGGGTGCAGAGGAAAACCAAGACGGTTAACCTCCTCCTTTGTTAGCCATGATGAATCTTCAACAGGTCGTCCTTTCCATTTGACCAAATATTCTTCATATGTCCTATTCCTTGTGCTTCTGCCAACACGACTGTCCAGTATGTCTTCAATCTCCTTGATATCTGAACTAGTTGCTGGAATACTCCACTGTGCTACTGTGATCTCATCTTCAACACCTCCTTCATGATACTCTGTCAGATCTGAAATGTTAAACACTGGTGAAATATTTAGCTCACTAGGTAATTCTACCTCATATGCATTTCCTGAATCATGCTTCTTCAGTATCTTACATGGCCCAAACTTCTTCATTTTCAGCTTGTGATATGTACCAAATGGAAACCGCTCCTTCCGCAAATGAACCATGACTTCATCACCAACCTGAAATTCCTTATACCTCCTTTTCTCATCTGCCTTAGCTTTATACTGTGCGATCATCTTGGTAATATGCTTCCTCACCTCCTCATGGATGTTCTTCAAGTGTTCTACGAAATCCTCAGTTTCAGCACTACTTATTTCTCCTTTATCTATCTTCCTCAATTCAGATGCATTTCTTGGACTACTTCCATATACAATCTGGAATGGTGATTTACCAGTGCTCCTGTTGACAGAATTATTGTATGCAAATTTCGCCTGTGGTAAAATCAAATCCCATCCTGCTGGCTTATCTCCAACCAAACATCTCAGCAAATTTCCCAAACTCCTATTCACCACCTCCGTCTGTCCATCAGTCTGTGGATGATGTGATGAACTAAACTTCAAATCTGTCTTCAACTTCTTCCACAATGTACGCCAGAAATATCCAACAAACTTAGTGTCCCGATCTGAAACTATGGTCTTTGGCAAACCATGAAGTCTCACTACTTCTCTGAAAAATAATTCTGCTACATGAACAGCATCATTAGTCTTCTTGCAGGGAATGAAATGTGCCATCTTTGAAAATCTGTCAACTACCACAAAAATTGAATCGTGTCCCCACTGTGTCCTCGGTAAACCAAGAACAAAGTCCATGCTGATATCCTCCCAAGGCTTCTCTGGTATAGGTAATGGCTGATACAACCCTGTATTCTGCTTCACTCCTTTCGCCATCTGACATACTCTGCAACTCTGTACAAACTTCTTCACATCTTGCTGCAACTGTGGCCAATAATAATTCTCACTAACCAAACCAAAGGTTTTATCACAACCAAAATGTCCAGCCAATCCTCCGCTATGCTTCTCCTTGATGAGATTCTCCCTCATAGAACTTCATGGAATGCACAAGTGACTCCCTCTGAATAGCATATCATCCTGGATGATGAAATCCAACCATTTCGTCCTGTCTAGAGTAACAGGTTCTGTACAAGCTTTCCAAGCTTCACCAAAATCAGGATCCTCTGGTTACAAATTCTTGAGTTCATTGAACCCAACCACCTCAATCTGCATCTCTGTCAGCAATAGTTGCCTTCTGCTAAGAGCATCTGCAACCCTATTAGACTTTCCACTCCTGTGTTTCAAAACAAATGTATAACTCTGCAAAAACTCAACCCATTTCAAATGCCTTTGATTCAATTTTTTTTGACTATTCAAATATTGCAAAGCTTGATGATCAGTATACAAAACAAACTCCTTAGGAAGCAGATAATGTCTCCACTTCTTTAATGCCTGAACTATAGCATAAAATTCCTGATCATAAACAGAATATTTCCTCTTGGCATCATTTAACTTCTCACTGAAATAAATAATAGGTTTACCTTCTTGGCTCATAACAGCTCCTATTGCAATACCACTAGCATCACAATCTACTTGAAACACCTTATTAAAATCTAGAAGTGCTAAAACAGGTTGTTCTGTAACTTTTTGTTTCAACAACTGAAAACTCTTTTCTGCCCCATTAGTCCACTTAAACTCTTTTCTATCCCCTCTCATTGTTTCAGTCAAGGGTCCACAAATACTGCTAAAATTTCTGATAAACTTTCTGTAAAAGCTAGCTAGACCATGAAAAGATCTTACCTCAGTAGCACTCCTTGGAGTAGGCCATTCAAGGATAGCCTGTATCTTCTCTGTGTCCATTTTTAGACCTTCTGCTGAAACTACAAATCCTAAATACACTAACTCTTTCTTCACAAAACTGCACTTCTTAAAATTAATCAACAATTTCTCTTCTTTGAACTTCTCAAATACCATACGAATATGCATCATATGCTCATCCAATGTCTTACTAAAAATCAAAATATCATCTAGGTAAACAATGACAAACTTACCCAGAAATTCTTTCAGAACCTCGTTCATGAGCCGTATGAAAGTGCTCGGTGCATTGGTTAGCCCAAAAGGAATGACTAACCACTCATATAGTCCTTCCTTTGTCTTGAAGGCAGTCTTCCATTCATCTCCTTCTCTGATCCGAATCTGATGATATCCACTTTTCAGATCTATCTTTGAGAAATACACAGCTCCACTTAAACAGTCCATAATATCATCCATTCGTGGCAATGGAAACCTGTACTTGATTGTGATCTTGTTTATTGCCCTAGAATCCGTACACATCCTCCATTCTCCATTCTTCTTTGGTGCTAATACCGCTGGTACAGCACAAGGACTCAGACTCTCACGGATCAATCTTTTCTGTAACAGTTCATGTACTTGTCTGTTCAACTCCTCACTTTCTGCAGGTGTCATTCTGTATGCTGCCTTATTCGGCAAACTCGCTCTTGGGATCAAGTCCATCTGATGACTGATCTTCCTGACTGGTGGTAATCCATCAGGCACGTTATCGGATACAATATCCTGAAACTCATTCAACAAATCTGCAACTTCTACAGGAACATCTTCTACTTCCTCTTTACCAGCTTCTGGAATTAAAGCAAAACATACATGCTCATGCCTCATACCATCTAGGAATTTCCTTCCATCAACAAATGTTATTCTTGCATTACCACATACCTTTTCTTTGGTCTCCTTCAATGGCTTTAGCTTATGTCGCACTCCATCCTTTATCAGGGAATAGGTATTCGCACGACCATCATGTGCAGCACATCTGTCAAACTGCCATGGTCTACCCAACAACATATGACATGCATCCATAGATATGATATCACACAATACCTCATCTTGGTATCCGCCAATCTTGAACTTCACCAGGCATTGTTCATTGACCATGACCTTGTGGTCATCCTGTACCCAGGCAATCCGATATGGATGCGGGTGTTTCTGTCTCTTGAGCTTCAACTTTGTCACCATCTCTTCTGACACCAAATTGTCAGTGCTTCCACTATCGATAATCACATCACAACATTTACCTTCACACTTGCACTTGGTGCGAAACAAGTTCCTCCTTTGCTCAGGTTCATTCTCACCACTCAACAAGACTCTTCTGTTAATCAACGTTTCTCCTCTTTCAGCATCTTCAGAATTTGATGATCTGGCATCTTCATCTACATGTGCAACTCTAGCCTGGGCTTCATTTCTCCTATCTGTTCTTCCTTGGCGCTGAGGACATTCAAATGCCCTATGACCTTCTTCTCCACAGTGAAAACATGTTCCACGGAAGCCACCTCTTCCAGATCCTTGTCCTCTTCCTCTTCCTCTTTGATCTCTATTATTCTGATCTTGGAAGCGATTGAAATTATTTCCTCGCTGATTCTGACTACTACTGGCCTCATCCTTCTTTTTCGGATCTTCATTTCGGCCACCATATGACCATCCACCAGATCGTCCACCGCGACCTCTTCCATTTTGTCTGCTCTCAAACTTCTTGTTCATCTTTTCTTCTACTTTTAGGGCAAACTGGTATGCCTCTTCAATACTGTTCATTTGAACCAGATTCAGCTCCTCCTGAATGCTTGGCCTTAACCCATTAAGGTATCGGGAAACTTTCTCCTTGTCAGCTTTTGCATGGCCTGTTCTGATGAGAAGTCGATAGAACTCTTTTGTATACTCCTGAACAGATCTTCCTGCTTGCTTCAAACTCTACATTTTCTTCAGTAGGTCAAGCTCATAATCAACAGGAATGAACTGTCGCTTCAATTTATCCACCATCCGATCCCATCTTGTGATTTTATCTTTCCCTCTTCTATTTCGCTCCAACTGAATTTCTTGCCACCAGATCTTCGCATGAC
>BSBK01001555.1:1977500-2030000 GCA_027943335.1 Chamaecyparis obtusa | reverse complement strand
CAAAATATCCATCCAAACCACTACTATGTTTCTCTTTTATCAAATTATTTCTCATTACCCCTCTCGGTATACATAACTAAATACCTTTGAACAACATACCTTCTTGAATAAAATATTCATCCCATTTAGTATCTTGTTGATCTTGTATAAGTGCTTTGTACTTTCTCCATGGCTCAGAAAAATTAGGATCATCCTCATAAGAATCCTTCATTTCATCAAAACCAAGAGCTTGAATTTTCTTCTCAGTCATCAAATATCTTCTTCCACTTAATGCATCAGCAACTCAGTTAGTGACTCAACTCTAATGTTTTATCACAAATGTATAACTCTGTAGATACTCAACCCATTTCATATGTCTCTGATTCAACTTATTCTGACTACCCAAATACTGTAAAGCCTTATGATCAATATACAGCACAAATTCACTTGGTATCAAATAATGTCTCCATTTCTTTAGTGCTTGAACAATAGCATAGAACTCTTGATCATACACAAAATATTTCCTTCTAGCATCATTCAACTTTTCACTAAAGAAAACAATAGTTTTACCTTCTTGACTCAACATAGCTCCAATTGCAGTTCCACTTGCATCACATTCTACTTGAAATACTTTACTGAAATCAGGTAATGCCAAAATAGGTAATTCAACAACTTTTTGCTTCAGAGTCTCCAAACTTTGATTAGCTCCATGTGTCCACTTGAATACTCTTTTGTCTCCTCTCATAGTCTCAGTCATAGCATTACAAATTGCACTAAACTTTCTAATGAACTTCCTGTAAAAACTTGCTAGTCCATGGAATGATCTTACCTCACTAGCATTTTTAGGTGTAGGTAAATTCAAAATAGCTTCAACCTTTTCAAGATCCATCTTCAAACCATCAGCAAAAATAAATCATCCCAAATACACAATCTCTTCTTTCATAAATGAACACTTTTTTCAGATTTATTAGCAACTTTTCCTCTTTCAATCTCTGCAAAACTTGTCTAACATGCAACAAATGTTCTTCTCTAGTCTTACTAAATATCAAAATGTCATCAAGATATACAATCATGATTTTACCCAAGAATTTCTTCAAAACTTCATTCATCAGCCTCATAAAAGTACTCGGTGCATTAGTTAAACCAAAAGGCATAACCAACCACTCATACAAACCTTCTTTTGTCATGAAAGCAGTCTTCCACTCATCACCTTCTTTGATTCTGATCTGATGATACCCACTTTTCAAATCAATCTTGGTGAAATACTTTGCTCCAATAAAACTATCCATTATGTCATCCATTCTCGGTATAGGAAACTTATACTTCACTTTTATCTTGTTGATTGCTCTGGAATCAGTGCACATTCTCGATTCCCCATTCTTCTTCGATGCTAAAACAATAGGTACTACACAAGGACTCAAAATTTTTTTGATCAAACCTTTCTCCAGCAACTCTTGAATCTGTCAGTTCAATTCCTGATTCTCGGTAGGTGTTAACCGATGAGGTGCCTTATTCGGTAAACTAGCTCCAGGAATTAGATCCATACAATGATCAATACTTCTTTTCGGTGGCAAACCATCAGGTACATTATCAAAAATGATTTCACTATACTCAGTGAGTAACTTGTCAATCTCCTCAAGGACACTATCTTCTATTTTCTTACTCGGCTTATTAGGAATTATAGCAAAACATACATCATTCCTTTTCAAATCTTTCACAAACTTCCTTCCTTCCATCAAGAAAACTTTCACAGATGTGCAAACATTACTAATAGGTTCTTCCATCAATGGTAACAAGATTTGTTTCTTTCCATCAGCCACAATAGTATACTTATGCAATCTCCCATCATATATAGCATGTCTATCATATTGCCAAGGTCTACCCAACAAAATATGACCACAATCCATAGGCATGATATCACACAACACCCTATCATAGTATTTTCCAATCTTCAAATTCACATAACATTGTTCACTTACCAGGAGTGTATGCTCATCTTTGATCCATGAAATTTGATAGGGTTTCGGATGTTCTAGTCTTTCCAACTGCAGTTTGGTGACCATCTCTTCAGATCCCAGATTCTCCGAGCTACCATTGTCAATGATTACCTTCCAAACTTTATCAGAAACTCTACATCTGGTCTTGAACAAACTTTTCCTTACTAGATCTTCCTTTTTTCTTTCATTCCATAGTGCTCTCCTTACCATCAGGTTACTTTCCTTCTCAGGTTCATTCAATGGTTCTTATTGCACCAATGCATTTCTACTACTATCAGTCTTCTTAGTTACTTGTGTAAATTCAAATGATCTATGTCCTTCTTCTCCATAGTTATAACAAGTTCCTCGAAAACTTCCTCTGCTATAACCACCTTGGTAGCTACTGCCTCTACCTCTAAATGAACTTTTACCTTTCCACTCTGTCTTAGCTTTGTCTAGATTTGTCTTTTCAAGTTCAGATCTACCATTCTCACCATTAGATCTACCTCTTCCTCTAGGGAATCTACCACCTCGACCTCTTTGTCTTTTCTCATGTCTCTTGTTCAATTTCTCCTTGGCTTTCAAAGAAAATTGATAAGCCTCTTCAATGCTCTCCAACTTAACCAAGCTGATCTCTTCTTGGATGGAAAATCTCAAACCATTCAGGTATCTACCAATTCTTTCCACATCATCTTCATCATGTCCAGATCTGATATCCAATCTAGAGAATTCCTCAGTATACTCTTTTACTGAGTTGTCTTTCTGCTTCAATCTTTGCATTCGCTGAACTAGGTTAATTTGATAATCACAAGGTAATAATTTTCCTTTCAATTTATTAACCATCTTATTCCATACCTTGATTTTGTCTTTTCCCTTCCTCTTCCGATCCAATTGCAGATGTTCCCACCATAAGGATGCACGACTCTTCAATTTAGTGCTTGCAATCTTCACCTTCTTATCCTTGGGAATGTTCTCATATTCAAAATACTTTTCCATCTCAATGATCCAATCCACCAATTCATCAGAATCCAATTTTCCACCATATTTAAGAGGATTGAAATGTGGTGTAGACTTCAAACTTGTCAAGGCCTTCAAAAATATTTCTTCACCTTGATCCATAATAGGTGCAGGTTCTACATTCACCTATTCTTCTTCCACTTCATCATCACTAAGAGCTTCAAGATGTCTGCCTCTTCTTTGGTCTATCTCCACTGCTTCCAATCTAGTAGCAATTTGTCTTAGCATATCTGCCAATCCTAGATCTGCATCTCGCCTCCCACGAACCATCTTGACAACCCTCTGCAATTGCAGGTCAGATCGCAATATGCTACACCACATAAATCAAATAGGGCTTCAAGAGGAGCCAACAAATCTAGATTCACAGACCTAGATCAAGATCTCAACTTGCTCTGATACCACCTGATGCAAGGCAGGGGTCAAGAGGGGCCAAGGGATGGCACACCCTGATGATCCAAGCCTACTCAACACAATGCGGAAGCCAACAAACACAATAGTGAGAGAGAGAATGTCAGATCTTTCATATATTTTGATCAAATAGAATCATACATGCCAAGTTGTAAGGCCTTCTTGGTTTCAGCCAGATGTTGCAATGAAACTCAGAAGTCCTCAAACATGTGAGGTTCTATTAAAATCTCAATTCTAATGTTTTACCATCTATCTTCCATCAAAAACTGCCCCCTAAACTACAACCAAACAACTACATTTATACAAGAGTCTACCAAACTGAGTTGGCCTTTAGATCTGCAATCAATGGAAGGAACAGTTAGATCTAGGACCACATGCCTCCCAATGAAAGATTCCATCATTAAATCCGTGACTCATAATAAATGCACAAGTTGGCCCAAAAAGAACTCAAAATAAACTACTCGGCAAACAAGGATGACCGAGCAACAGACAAGCAATGTCGAGCGCCAAAGAAACAATAGAACGCCCAAGAGAAGATCAACTATACTCGGTAACCAAAGGAAACCGACCAACTACTGACCAACTCAGTCAAAGAAGAAACCGAGTAACATAGAAAACTTCAAACATATTTTTTAGGTGACACAAGATTGCCAAGGACCCAAGATGCTCTTGCATCAAAAAGGTGCATGTATGTTATGACATTGCAAGTCCATAAGCAGAGAAGGCCTAAAGTCCACCAACCAAGGCATTATGGATGGGCTAATTAAGCTAATTTAGTGGTCACAAAAAGGGAAGTCTTGGAATTATGCCTCCTAGGGAAATTTGATTAGATTTTTGTTGTATGAGATTATCAACAGGTTTATTCTTGAAAAGGATACTAATGATGATCTTAGCCAGAAAGATATTTGAGGATATGCAAGGTTTATGGAACATGAGAGTGGTGAGAAGGTTTTTGTTTGGCAGGGACTAACTTGCTCTTAATTGTGATGTTGGAATGATTATTTGGTGACTGTTTAAATGATAAGGCTTCAAAAAGGAATTGGCAGTGGAGGCACATTGCCTAATAGAATTTATCAATGTTCACTTGTGTAGGTACCCCTTAGTTGTTTTGTACTATATGATCATCCCATGGATGAGGTTGTAACATTAAACTAGTGGTATGCTCCGTCTGTAACATGTCTTATTTCTTTCAAAGTTTGTAAGGGAAGAACTTGTATTCTCATGAGACTATCCATGATTTAGGCAGAAGCTGTACTATATGAGTCATAATTTGGACCTAGGGTCCCGGACAATACCAAGGGTTTTTCTTTTATGTTCTTTTCCCCCGGTTCCTGCACTTGAACGGGATAACAATGTAAAAATTTATTTGAATTAATAATATTATTAATGATTGAGGCCTATTATCTATAAAAAAAACATGGGATAGTAAAGAAAAAAAAAATTACAAGTCACACAACACAAAATCAAAAGAAAAAAGATTCAAGAAGGAATAATGAAAAAATGTACAAGTTAGAAGTGCTTGCCTTACAAACATAACTTCTATGTTTTCTTAAATTTCCCAAAAAAGAGGATCCACAAGCCATGTTGAAGTGGGGCACCCATGATAGAATCCAACACCATCTCATGTTGGAGTGGGCACAACCCAAGATGTGTCTCGAAATCCTTTCCTTAGGCCTCATCTTAGGGGTATCAATGATCAAAGATTCATAATAAATTTTATAAATTTAAATTATACCTAGTTTAAAGCCGACTTGGAATCTCGCATAAAGCTTAAAGCCCACTTTAACTAGCATGACATGTCACTTTAACATAATCTCTTTCTCATAAAGTTTACGGAATGGAGTTAAAAAATGTGTCTTCCCAAAGCACATGGTTGGGCCCACCTCAATTTCTATTTTCATTTTCACATGTTTGCCAAACTTTAGGTGCTCTAGTTTACTCTCTTTTACATGCATTAGCCATAACATCATTTTTTATATGATTAAATATAATATATATTTAATCATTATTATCAATATATGATATGTAACTTAAATTATATTTAATAAATTTAAACTATTAATTAATAACTTAAATAAAAATTATTTATTGAATAGTATTAAATATTTAACATAATATAAAATTATATTTATGTAATATTGTATAATATAATTTACAATCTATAGACAACCATAATGAACTAAGAGAGGGTGGGAAGGTAAAATAAGAAGAAATTGATAATTATTAAATAATAGTTTAAATAAATTTAAACATCACATTTAGATAGTAGTGTAGCATATGGAAAGGAAAATTGATGTGGCTTCATTTGAAATGGTACACACAAGTTAATGTTTAATGTGTGTCTATTTAAGCCCAACATAATTTTACATGACATGTCACTTCAACTTAAGCTCTTTTGGAAATTTAAACAATATCTTCTTGGCATACTAAATACTCCAAACTATAGGTGAAGATAGGTGCTTAGTCATACTAAGGTGTTACAATATTAAGACTCGACAGGTTGTCCAAAGCAAAATACTGAATTGAATGTCAAATTTTAATTGAAAATATGGAGGGCTCAAAAAATTTTGACACAAAACTTTTAAAATAGCTCAAAGGTTCCTTATAATATAAGTTTTAATTCTATAAATAAGTAGAGGGGTTGGTGAGATGGTTTATTAGAGGCACCTCCCACATAGTTGATGACTTCCATGAAAGAACATAAAAATTCAAGGTTCATATAGGGTATGAAGAGGATGAGAATCAACTGGAATAGTATTCTCAATGAATCACAATGAACTACGAGAGGGTATTAAATTATATTTATGTAATATTATATAATAAAACTTATAATAGACAACCACAATTAACTAAGAGAGGGTGGGAAGGTAAAATAAGATGAAATTGATAATTATTAAATAATAGTTTAAATAAATTTAAATGTCATATTTAAAACATGACATTGTGGTTAGTAAGTGTTCATTTGAAATGGTAAAGACTAGTTAATGTTTAGTATATGTCTGTTCAAATCCAACCTAATCTTTTGGAAATTTAAACAATGTCTTTGATCGAAACTATGGGTGAAGATAGCTCAAAGACTCCTTATAATACTAGTTTTAATTCTATTTAAATCAAAAGGGTTGATAAGACTGTTTATTAAAGGCACCTCAAGAGAGCTGATGGCTTCCATGAACCTGAAAATTCAAAATTCATTCATAGTATGAAGAGGATGAGAATCAACTGGAATAACATTCTCAGTGAAGAGGGAGAAGGAAATATTACTAAGCAGCCTTATACCAAATGTCTCACACTTGATGCAGAGAGGATGGCTCAGGTTCAAGGAAAGATCCATATGGCAAGCGTAAAGTAATGGCTGGAGAGAAGAAAGGTGATTTCAATTGACTTTTATATTGAAGATGAATCATGAAAGCTTATATATGCCATGGAGAAAGGTGAGATTTTTTCATGTAGTGGGGATGGCTCCAACAAAGAAATAAAAGTCAGGAAAGACTCAACTTTTGTAGGCAGAGGACATCTTAAACATAATATTTTGCAAACTTCCTCTTCCTACTCTGTTCCAAGATGGAGCCGTTTTTGGTACTTCATCGCAAACTTTTATTTTTACCTTTATTTAGTTTCACAATATGTGAGAGCAGAGCAATAAGCAATAAGCAAATGTGGCTGGTGATGGATCTTTATGATGTCAGTAGAAAGATCTGTACAAAAAGATGTTTAGTGATGAATGGAGGGGTGAAAACTCAAGATGACTTCTTATAGCAACTGGAGAAATGGACTCCTTAAAGTGATCAATTATGAAAGACTGAGTAGAACTAGCAAGATTTCACATTACATGCAAGAATAGGACTTACAATTACAAATATTTATCTTGTGGTAGGAAAGAATGTTGTTGTTTTGATTTATAAATCTGCAGAACGGAGATATTTTTTAGATGGCTTGACGTGGGCTTTTCTCCAAGATTTTCATTGCAGAGCCCAAAAATCTACTTGTTTTCTGAAAATGGGCAAAATGCTGGTATGCATAATCTGAATGGAAATGACAATTTTCTTTACATTTTTGCCATTTCCATGCAAAATGCTGGTATGCATAGGCGGAATGATAAACATACTATGTGTTTTTATGAGTTTGATTTTTGCAGTGGTCATCGCCCCAATTTTTGAAACCTGGTGTGACTTGTGTGGTTTTTGCTGCTGCATCAATAACGAGTTTTAAAAGAGCTTAAGATTCAAATTATTAAAGGCTTATATTAGAAATTAACTCTAAAAACAGTTCGTATTGGCATTTGCAGTTCTGTTAATTTGTAAAATAAAGATTATATTTCATTTCTGTTGTGTTTTTTCTATCATAAAATATGTTAATTTTTTTATTTTATGTCCGTGCTTTCTGATCTTAGTAGTAATATCAAATCAGTGTTTATTGTTTATATTTTTGTTAAAAATGATAGATATTTTGTAATAAACTAATGTTAATTTTAGATTGAATAATGTATGTAGAAAGTGGAGTATTTTGACCAAATGTCTTAAAGTATTTTGGTCTAAATATACACCTGAAACTATTGAAACATTATTCAAAGAATTATGTGTTAGCAGTCTCCTAAATCTATTAAGAGAACAAGACCTTTGATAAGACTATAAAATGTTGTACTTGAAATGTCATAATAAGACAATAAAGTTTTGACTGAATAAATTGAGGGACTCGATAATTTGAGAATGTTCTATTCAAGGTGAAAACATGGGATTGTAAAGAAAAAAAATTAGGAGTCACACAACACAAAATCAAAAGAAAAAAGATTCAAGAAGGAATAGTGAAAAAATGTACAACGTAGAAGTGCTTGTCCTATAAACATAACTTCTATGTTTTCTTTTCTCCCAAAACATAAGAGCCACAAGCCATGTTGAAGAGGGGCACCCATAATAGAATTCAACACCATCTTATGTTGGAGTGGGAACAACCCAAGACTTGTCTCCAAAACCTTTCCTTAGGCCTCATCTTAGAGTTATCAATGATCAAAGATTATAATGAATTCAAATACCTAGTTTAAAGCCCACTTAGAATCTCCTATGAAGATGAAAGCCCACTTTAACTAGCATGATGTGTCACTTTAACATAATCTCTTTCTCATAAAGTTTACCTGGATGAAGTTTAAAAAAGTGTCTTCCAAAAGCACATGGTTGGGCTCACCTCAATTTCCATTTCCGTTTTGGTATGCTTGCCAAACTTCAAGTGCTTTAGTTTACTCCCTTTTACATGCAATAGCATAACATCATATTTTATATGATTAAACATAATATATACAATCATTATTATCAATATATAATATATAATTTAATTTATATTTAATACAATTAAATAATTAATTAATAATTATTAAATAGTAACTTAAATAGAAAATATTTATTGGATACTATTAAATATTACATTCTATTTGTGTAATATTATACAATAAAATTTAGTATATGATAGTTACCAAATAATATGATGTGTGGCTGGTACATGTAAAAAAGAGTAAACGGGATTCAAACCAGCCAAAGTCCATAAGAAAGGAAAATTGACGTGGCTTCATATGAAATGGTACACACTAGTTAATGCTTAGCGCGTGTCTTGTAAGTCCCACCTAATTTTAATTAACATGACATGTCACTTTAACATAAACTCTTTTGGAAATTTAAACAGTTTCTTGATGATGGCCTCATTACTTATCGCGGGAGACTAAATACTCAATACTATTGGTGAAGATAGGTGGTTAGTCATAAGATGTTACAATATTAAGATTCTATAAGCCCCCCAAATCAAAATACTGAATTCAATGTCAAATTTTGATTGAAAATGAGGAGGGCTCAAAAAAATTCACATGGAACTTTTAAAATAGCTGAACAGTTCCTTACAATACAAGTTTTAATTCTATTTAACTAGAGGGGTTGGTGAGATGGTTTATTAGAGGCACCTCAGAAAGAGTTGATGGCTTCCATGAAAGAACCTGAAAATTCAAGGTTCATCCATAGTATGAAGAGGATGAGAACCAACTGGAATAGTGAAGAGGGAGAGGGGAATATTAGTAAGCAGCCTTATAGCAAGTGGCTCACACTTGGTATTGGGCCATATAGAGAGGATGACTCGGGCTCAAGGAAAGATTCATACGGCAAGGGTAAAGTGATGGCTGGAGAGAAGAAAGGTGATTCCAATTGGCTTACCCTTAAAATTGGCCCTTGCATTGAGAATGAATCAAGAAAGCTTATATATGCCATAGAGAAAGGTGAGAGTTTGTCATGTAGGGGAGATGGCTCCAACAAAGAAGCAAAAGTCAGGGAAGACTCAACTTTTGTAGGTCAAATTGCAGAGGACACCTTGAACATGATATTTTGCAAACTTCCTCTTCCTACCCTGTTCCAAGCTCAAGCCGTATGTACATCATGGAAAACTTTTATTTCTAGCTCTGTTCAGTTTCACAATATGTGGGAGCAGAGCAATAAGCAAATGTGGCTGGTGATGGATCTTTATGATGACAAAGGGCTTGATTTCTATGTTGACAAAAGTGCGGATTCTGAAGGCTTGCTATCTTTGATTTCAGTAGAAGGATGTGGTACAGGAAGATGTTTAATGATGAGTGGAGGGGTGAAAACTCAAAATGGTGTCTCAGAGCTGGAGATGGGGGCCTCCTGGTTTATAGCAACTGGAGAAATGGACTCTTTAAAGTGATCAATCCATTGACTATGGAGACCCATTATCTTGAAGATGTGAGACTGTCCAGAACAAATAAGATTTCGCATTACATGCAAGAATATCATGATGAAGCGGTTGTGCACCTCAAGTTTGATCCAGAAAGAAAGACATATCAGGTATTTGTTATAATCGCAAATGATTATGTTCTGAAAGGAAAGAATTTTGTTGTTTTGATTTATAGATCTGCAGAACAGAAATGGTTTTTAAGGTGGATTGACATGGGAATGAAAATGGACTTTTCTCCAAGAATTTTATTGCATAACGGACAAATTTACTTGTTTTCTGAAGATGGGAAAAAGGCTGGTATTTATAATCGGAATGGAAATGGCAAGTTTTTTTACCTTTCAGGAATGCAACGTGTAATGCAAGAGAGCTTAGGAATTGTTATATGCAAAGGCAGAATGATAATGGTCTGTAGAGGTGAGGCCATGGAACTCCCACCATATACACATACTTTGAGTTTTTATGAGTTTGATGAGGGTGGCATGCAGTGGGCATCTAAATATGAAGCTATTGTATCGCCCCAATTTTTGAGACCTGTTGTGAGTTGTGTTGGGGGAGATTATATTTGGATAACTGAGGAAGACGCTGATGGCTATATCACCTTTATATTTCGTATAGATATTGATAATGGGGAGGTGAATGAATGGCCAGGAGTATTCGAGTATAATGGGAGAGGCTGTGTATCCATGCGACTAAGCTTTTGCCCATGCTCTTAGATTTCTGACATCTGGTGACCTGTTCATGTTCATGTTGTAGGCACTCTTCTCAGATGGCATTTCCTTTGTTTCCTGAACTAATGAAATCTATTTTCTGCTGCATCAATAAAGAGTTTTAAAGGCACTTTTCTGTGATTGCATTTCCGTTGTTTCCTTAACTAATGAAATCTATTTGCTGCTGCATCAATAAAGGGTTTTGAAAGAGCTTAGGATTCAAAATTTGAAAAGGTTATATTAGAAAATAACTTTAAAAATAGATGGTATTAGTTCAGATTACAGTTGGATTGTCAAGTTCTGTTAATTTGCAAAATAAAGATTATATTTCTTCTGTTATGTATCATAAAATATGTTATTTTTTCATTTTATGTATCATAAAATATGTTATTTTTTAATTTTAGGTTTGTCCTTTCTGATCTTAATAGTAATACCAAAACAATCTGAAACAGTTAGAAATTTTTTACTGTTTATATTTGTTTTAATAGCATAATGTTAATTTCAGATTGAATAATGAATAATGTATGCAGAGGTTCATGCTGTTACTGGGTCGTCATTTGTGATGGAGAAAGAATTGTATGATTGAAATGTCTTGATTATGTTTGTATTCAGATAAACTTTATTTTGGGATTGGTCTTTAGCCTTGAGCCTTTTGGTTGATGTACCTGGCTAAGAAGGTATATAGTCTTCTTAGAAGAGATGGGTGTAAGATAAACATAGCAGATATAAGAAGTTACAAGCAAATGCAATTTCTATGCCACATCCTCTAAATTTGCTTCCACGTTTCAGTAGCGGTTTAGTTTGTTTTTAACTCTATTATGTAAAATCCTGCAGCAGATATGATTCAGATATGATTGTAACGTTTTAATAGTTACCTGTGCACTTTGAATTTCTCTGTTTTATCTTTTTGTTGCAACCAATAACGTTTTTCCTAAAAGAATGGCAAATATTATAAGAAATATATTATAAGAAAAATGGCAAAAGAATGACAAATATAATAAGAAAAATAAAGATTACAGAGGTTTTTCCTAATAGACAATATGTACAATGAATAAAAAGTTCCAAAACAACCCAGAGTCAGGAAATGGACATGTTGACTGGCCGTAGAACCATAACCTCAACATTCAACTGCAAATTGCAAAATGACCCTACACTACAATGAGACAGAAAGGACCAAATAATGAACTAAGTGACAGATTAATACCACACCATACGTGCAGCATCATTAAATTATATTAAGAAAGACAAGATGAACCTTGATAGGGTAATTTCTTCAGAAGAAACACAGTCACAGTCAGTATAAAAAATTTGTATATCTCTATGTAAAAGAGAAGAAAGGAGAACATGGATTCTCCAACGCATGTTTTATAGGAGATATTATCAATGGTGGATGATTAATGGTATTGTTATCATAATTCAATTGTGTAGCTATGAGTTAAATTTATTGACTATATTTTATGATAATGAAGCTTGACTCAAAAGTTACACAATTGAATCTTCATAGCAATATCATAATTTAATTTTAAATATATTAATTTTCTACAATCTATATACATTGATTGGAGATTATTTCTAGATTTCATTGTGTGTTAGTTTACAATATTGATATTGCCACAAAAGAATACTAGAAGAGTAAAAATGTCACTTGTGGAAAATATCTATTAGTACTCATGGAATTCATCTTCATCTGAATACTTAAAAAAATTATTTAATATTATTTTACATGTTATTTTTCAAATTTTGAAACTCAAGAAATTCTAGGCCATTCCTCCAACTTAAAAATCGGTACATTTCTCCAACCTCTCTCAATTTGTCATCAGATGTCATGTAGTTGAAGAGGGTGTCCAACTAAAGAGGTTTCTTCTTCCTTCATCTCTCCTCATGCGAATCACATACTTTTCATTTTCACTTCCTCTTCATTAAAAGTATCCACAATATGTACTCTTGATCTCTTACCTTATTGAATCATTTTTTCTTCTTCTTCCTCTAATTCTTCTTCTTTCTCCGATTCTTCTTTTTCTTTTGATTCTTCTTCAAAATACTTTTCTCTAGTGGCTTTCTATTTTCTTTTCCTTGTTGAAGAGGTTGTCCTTTTTTTCTTTTTCACAGACTTGTCCTTTTCTACTAGAGGAGTTTTCTCCTTTACCTAAGTTATTTTCTTCCTTTTTGAACTTGATGATGTTTTTGTAGCACACATGAGTAACAGGAGAGGGGGAATCCCATTGGATCTCCTAGAACCTGTAGCAATACCCACTTCTCTTCTTTTATGATTTACAACTTCTTGAGGAATACCCGCCGCTCTGGCAAGATTATCTACTTTCCTCCACACATTCCTCTCAATAACCGATTTCATCAATTCTCTACGAACTTCAATAGAGTTTTTCTCATATGTACAATGTCTTTCTTGAGTTTCATCTTTAGGACTACTTTGTAGTACTTCATCCAAACTAGTTATCTCTAGGGAAAATTGGACCGAATCGAGATACTTAGGGCATGGATTTCAACAAGAAGTAATTATTTTTCACCTAAATCCAAAAAAACTAACCTATAGAAAATGAAGAACAACAAAATGAAAAATGCAAACAAAAAGAAACAAATGAAATAAACTTGAAGGAAGGAAGAAATCATACCTCCAAAAAGCAACAATTGTGAGAACGATTGAAAATCATTGAAGAAACGTGAATGCGAGCTCAATTTGATCACTCTAGTTGGTTGAAAGATTTGTTCGTAAGAAGGCTTTTCTCTTTTGTGAATGCTTTCTAAGTGCAAATGATCCTTTTTGACCCTTTTATAGCCGATTGATTAGATGTGTTGAATGTGCACTATACTTGCTTCACTGTCATCATGACTCAAGCTCATCGGGGACCAAGATTTCAGAATTACTGAGCTCTTAAAGAGAGTAGACAAAATCTTAAAGTATCCCGGGATTCCAAAATCTGCAATCCCAAAAAGGAACACACAAAATAAAGAGGGACTCCAAGGTCAAGGACTTCAAAGAAAAAAACAAAAAAAAAAAGATAATAGAAAAGAAGGGGGAACCCAAACTTTGCTAAAATAAAGTTGGGATGAGTATCCATTGCATAGTAAGACCCTCCTATCCATGAGGACATTTTGGTGTAAGAAGATAAGACTTCTCTCATTTGTCTTGTTATTTGGGTAAACCATTTGAAGATGGTTTTTATGTACCTCACCCATCAAGGTACCTTGGTTAGAAAGGGTAATATTTTAGTACATGAGATTGATATGGTTGTCAATTCCCTTAATGACACTTTACCCTCTATTCACTTCGATGACATTCCCTCTAGAGATGAAACGTTAATGTGTTATATTTGTCCCTCTCCTAAAGTTTGTATTGCTCATAAAGATACTTTGGAGAAAGAGGGTAATATCCTTGATCCTCTTCCTTCCACAAATAAAAACTTTGATAAAAAAGACCCTAATAAATTCAATGTTGTCTATGTTTTGGGTGGCTAGAATCCTAAGGTCTTTGTCCACCTTCATCAAGATGTCCCTCAAACTCAGAAGAAGTCGGTGATTATGTTGAAAGGTGAACAACAACCCAATCATCATGTAGTTTCCCACACATATAATATTTGAAACAATTAGAAAGATTCCAATGTTCTTTCCCCATCTCAACCTTTTCTTCCTTCTCACTTTGTTCTTCACAACAAGTTGGTAAGGAGTATAATCTTATTGAAAAAATTCATGCTTCTCCTGGTAAGATATCTCTTTGGGACTTGATTAACTTTCACCCACACACCATTGTATGCTTCAAGATGTTTTATGAAATCTTGTTGGACCTAATTATGTGGCAGCCTTATTGGCATATATGAATACGAATAAAACTAGTAATGACATTGTGTTCTTCAAAAATAAGTTTTTTTCTTTAGAAGTTCAAAATCAATGTGATCCTCTTATGATTAAAATTATTATTAACAACCATGCCATTAGAAGAATGTTGGTTGATAACGGATCTTGTCTTACTGTTCTTAGCATATACTTGTTGCATAAAATCAACATAAATCCCAAACTTATCCAACCCTATGATAACCTTCTATATTACTATAGGAATAGTTACTTTATCTACATTTATCCATGTCATGTCTGATACCCTTATTATAGTCTTCCTCTAGGGAGACCTTGGTTGCATTCTATGCAAGTGGTCCCTTCAACTCTTCATCGCAGTGTCAAATTCATTTATAATAATAAAATGTATACCATTTTAATTGACCATAAATTACAAAGTTTCTTACAATTGTAACATTCTTCTATTCCTTCACCAATACAAGTTGATAAACCATCTCTTACCCCTCAAGAAAAGATCCTATAAGATGATTGGGGTTATTAGACTTTACACCATCTTTCATGGGAGAATATAAAGTTCCTAAATTTAAACATGGCACTTTCAAAGAGCCTACTGTGTCACTTATTCAACCTTCTCCTCCTAACATTTAAACTCATAATATTTGTACAATAAGAAATGGGAAGCAATGCAAGGATGTAGATCATTTCTCATTTTCAGAGTTGGACATTCAGAAGGAAGATATCCCAATAGGCTAGGATGGTCCCAAGTGCTAAATGGGTCGATGATCCTTCAATAAATATGTAAAATTGAAATGGGAAATGATAATGAGATACAAAATGAAGATTAGGTAAGATGTTATGTTAGATCGAGATAGAAGGCTTGCTAATTGAAATCCGAATATCGGATAGATGGAATCTCACAAACATGTGTGCTTACAAATTTGGAACCTACGAATTGTAACCTGCCTCTAGAATAAATTTGAGCTTATTTTGGAAGGTGCAAAACATTTGAAACACCATGTACTTAGGTACAAAATGTTTAGGATATTTTGTACCCTGGTTTTTTGCCTGAAACTTTTAGTGACGCTTCATCTCCTCCCGATCTTCTTGGAATAGTCTTGAAAGTTTCATAGCATATTCTTGCACACAAAAAAATAGGGAAGAAGGTTGTAGAAAGTGTTTTTCCTTAGTCAAACCCCTATTTAAGAATCAACCTTAAAAATTTAATAAAATTGCATAAAGGAAAGATGAAATAGAAGCTAGATTTAAATTGTGAATTACCTCATCCCTTGATAACACAATGCCTCTTTTTATGTAATCACAAGTGTTAATGAAATAGCTTTAACTCCACCAAAAATTAAAAGCAAAACATGAAACATAAGCCTTGTGTAATGGATGTTGTAGTTTACCACAATGCTTGATGAAGAAGAAAAATGCTTTGAAAAATTGAAGACTTGAATTCTTGAAGACCTTTAAAATGCTTGGATGAAAAATTGTAGAAGAGAGCTTGAAATCCAATTGCTTGATTACTTCTTGATCATGTTTCTTATTAAAATGATGAGAGATAGAGTTCTTATATTCCTCTCACAACATATTGGTGATTAAAACTCAACTAGGTCGAGTGTAAGTCCTAATCCTTCACAAAAATATTGAGATAGGTCCCCGGTTCCAAATTGAGCACAAACTTCAGGGTATAGGGAATTTGAAACACCCTATACCTAGACACAAAATGTTTAAAATGTTTTTTCTACACCAATAGGGGGCCCAAATTAGGACCATGGGTCCTAGACAATGAGAGGATGTAGGAAAATAGGGTATAGCCAGTTCTAAGGTTGGAAGATAATACAAATGCCACAAATGGTAATGTAGAGCTTAAGTGATGAAATGAATTATAGGATTAGAATATTAATATAGGATCACACTTAGAAATAAGATCTTACCTCCATTTTTGAAAAAATTGAATCAGTATAGGACTTATAATATTAATTTAAAGGTCTAATGAGCGTTAGGAGAGTGCATAATAAATGTGGGAACCCATACATACTAAAATGGAGCTAAAATAAGAATCTAATTATAGATGCTAAATTTTTAAGATGGTACATTTAGCCCCCACTTTCATGGGGGTATGAGTCCATCTCATGCCCATGGTAAAGTAGAAGAAAGAGAGAGAAAGAGATAAGGATCATGGCCAAACTACAAAGAGATAAGATATCTCTAAGTTTAAGGACAAAAGCCCCAAAACCAAGTATCTTAACTTGTACATCCATGTGCAAGAACACATAAAACAAAGACCGAAGCCTAAATGTTACTAAGACAAAGGCCAAAGTCTAAATATTACTAAGTTTCCAAGTCAACTAGTTGAAGAGACCTTAGTAAAGAAAATGTCTCCACCACTAGCATCACACCTCAAAAAGCTATTGAAAAATCACAAGTGATCAAGTGAAAAGAGAAAGAGAACACATCAAAGATAAGGAAAGACTATACGATCCAATATACTAGAAAAGTGCATTATGCTATGAGATCATAGAGGAGAGAAAAATATAATCATGGATGACATAGGCTAGCCAGTTGTTTTGTGCTAGGTGATCCATGGGAGAGAGAGAGAGGGAGAGAAGAAAGAAAGAGGAGGAAATGGTCTAGCAAATTGTGCTATGCTAGTTCCACCCATTAAAGAGAATGTAAAGAGAAATTTGATTGTCTAACACATGCTAGTCAACTCATGAAAATATATGCAAATGAGAGGTTGAATAGTCTAGCGAATTGTGTTATGCTAGTCAACAAATCTTGGAAATGTATGCAAAGAAGAGGTCAAATGGGATATAAAGTTGCGTTATTCTAGTTCAACCAATCCTAAGGATAAATAAGGAAAGAATTATATCCAAGGAAATTTTCCAAAAATATATAAAGGAGAGTGATCTAGCCCTCTCCTTTATACATTTTTTGTGGATTTCTTGACTTTCTTATTTAGTAAATAAGATATTTACAATAAGGAGGCCATATATGCCCCCCTTAAGATGGAAAAAAGGTGATATTTTCACATCTTAAATAAATAAAGAACTTTTAACGACAATTAAGGTATCCCACAAGCAATACCTAGTCCAAGCCCAAGAGGTCATAACTCCTATGATGTCAAGGAATGGATGAATGCAAAGAGATACCATGAAAAAAGTGTAAAGGGGTCCTTTTGAAGGATGTTGAAAAGAGATCTTGAATAAGAAGGGAAAAATTCACACCTTCCCCATTGCTAGGAAGAGGAATACTTAAGGAAGGATGGCACACTTTTAGCCTCCAAGGTAAGAAATTTTTTTACCATGAATACCTAATTGTGAATAAATAAGAAGTTATGGTCAAGGATACATACCTTTTGTATAAGAGGAAATCCTTAATGTACAAAAACAAATCTATGTAAGATTGGATATCACAAGATAAAAAAAATCCACTTAGCTAAGGGAAAAGTCGATCCTTAAGATAAGGATGAGATATTGGTATACTACCGTTTCCCCCCAAGTGTGGGACAAATTAAGATAAGGAGGACTATTATGTTGCTCCCAAAGTATGATCGCACATAAAATTGTACCACCATGCATAACAATGAGCCCTCAATGGAGAGTCTAACAATTTCATAAAGTGTGGAGCAACATAATAGGAACTTAAAACTCATTAAAACTTTTTATATGAATAATATCAGAATCAACGAGTTTCTAAATTTTGTAATGCAAATCTTGACATTCATTAGTAGAGTGGTCATGATATCGATGATACATGCAAAAAGGGAGATTAAAAAGGTTTTGACTATACTTCTTCTTTTGTTTAGGTCAAGTAATCAACTTATAACAAAGAAGGTTGGGCAATATGATTTCTTGATTAAAGCTAGGAATTGAAGAAATGTTGAATACTAAAGAAGGGGATGTTAAAAAAAGAGGAGGTTTGAGACCAAACACTTCCATAGGTTTCTAAGAGTCTCAAAGGTTTGTTGCACACATCCTAAACTATATTGGATATTATGATTTGAATTATTAGGAGAATCAGGTTGAACAAATAACACACTAGGCCTTTTAAGGAGTCCCATGTTAAAATTCAGAACTTTTTATTCGCCCACAAGAGATGGTGTAGTCTAATGACCCCCAATCATCTTTTAAAAGGGATCTGCTAGAAGGAGAACTAGTATCTCTAATAGGAGAAGATATATTTTGTTGAAATGTTGTAGGAATGGATGAAGAATTAGAATTAATTCATAACAAAAAATTTCATTTAGCATTAGTGAAAAAGGTATGTATATGATATTGTTATTGATGAACTTCTCTTTGCAATGAAGTGTAGAAGGAACAATGTGCATGACATGCATAGTGCTACCCTTGCATTTTCGCTTGTGTTTATGTTCCTAATTTTAGCCAAAATGCTTGATTTTTTTATTGTAAAGTTCTTGGCCTTGGCCTTTCTCCTTTTTATTTTCCTTACTCCATTATATTATCCCCATTGAACCTCTCAAGTTGAACATTTCAAGTTCAACGCCCTCGAGCATGCCCCTCCCTTTTGCGACATAGTTAGAAAGTTGGTCTTTCTTTTTGGTCTGTTGAACTTGAACCGTTGAACCATTCATGGTTCAAGGTTCATTAATCAATCAGCCTTATGTCTTTATCTTGTTGATTCATTGGGTGTCTAGGGCCACAATGCATTCCATGTGTCAAGTTTGTTATTCATTAAACTTGAACCATTGAACCTTAATGGTTCAATGTTTCAAGGTTCAAGGTTCATCTCATCAAAAGCGGAAGAATGTTATTGAAGGAGAACTAAAATGGTATTTGGTGCATGTGATGATGTGACAGGTGTTCAAATTTGACTTTTTACAAATAGAAAAGTAATGATGAGTATGTAAGCCTTCGTGCTGAAATGACTAGAAATTAATAAATTGCCAGTTGATGTCAAATCAGTAATTAATTCACATCATGATTATTAAGTTTTCATAGCATGCAAATCTTGGCCAATATCTTTCTTGCAATGTAATTAAATGCAATGATTGTTTTCTTAAATTAGAAATTCATTAAATTCAAAGTGAAGTTGCAGAGACTAAGGTAAATTATTTCTTTCTTTCAAGGGAATTACAGGAATTTGATGAGAACAATAGGCGAGTCTTTAAATAATCCTCTTCTATTGTTGATTGTAATTATTTACGAAGTTGAAAATAGAAGTAGATTAGTTGATTGTGTGTGATTATTCTATTTTTTAATTTATTTCAAGGGTTCTCTTCTATATTCATTATGAGGCCTATGCTCCCAAACCTGGATCAGACTTAGTGCCTTCTCAGTAATCTCCCTGAATTTGATGATACTACCCTAGTCCAAGATGAATTTAGGGATTTCCTAGAGAAAGCTAAGAACTCGGCTCCAAATTCAATGATGGAGAAGATTGTACAAAGACGGTTTTTTGAAGCAACAACTTTCCCTATAGTTGCACCTTTCCCTGAGCTGGCCATGGAGTGTATGAATAGATATGATGCCGAGAAGATGTGTATTTTAAAAATAGATGGGAACCCATTTGTTATTATTAGTAGGAAAATAATTATAGCAGCCATGGATATACCAGAGAAGAAGCCATATGAAGATTGGACAATTAGCATGGCATATTATTTTTTCTCTGAAAAAAAGCTATTTATGTAAGAGCATCATTGCTCATAATTGGTTATTGAAAGAATAAAGAGGAGGTTCAAGATTACCTAGGCCTCTAACAAGGGAGCATTTGAAAGTTGATGTAAGAGACATTGTAACCCTCTTGAACTGGGTTAAAGGTAATTTCCATACATTCTATTGGGTAGACTAGATGTATTTCTACATCCAAGTCATACTGGGTGGACAAAGATACCTAGATGGGTTGCAAATCGTAGCAGACATATTGCATGAAAGCTTGTCAAATTTTGTCACATGTAAAGGTTTCTATATTTCCTCCTATCTCTTCTATATGCTGGCATGTTCAAGGGAGTGGAATGGATTACATAATGAACCATGGTAGCAAGGCATGAGGATATATGAGTTTTACCCTCACCTTCAGAAGCAAAGGTATGCAGAGAACTTCATGAGAGTAAACGATAGTTTCCAAGGGAAATTGGTCTATGAAATTAAGGGAAATGTGAACCAAAGAATTTCAAATGAAGCTATGTAGTTAGTTACTATATATGGAAGTTACTTCATATAGTTCACAAGATTCACTTACCTCAAAGTTGGAGGATTTGGAGACAAGCCCTTTAAGATATCCAGATATGCTCTTGATAGCCATATATTAATAGAAGTAAGTAGACAATTGGTTCATATAAATAATAAGTTGGAGGAAAAGGGAGACACTGCTTGATTAAATTCCCTATTGAATTGGACCGTGCTATAGTTGCAAAATAGAGTCATACCCCCTGAATATGGAATTGGAGTTTAAGAAACTAAACCTCCAGCTATATACCAACAGGCCAAACTTTGATAGCACGGGTTTTGCCAGTGAACACCTGAACATGGAAGATGGATTACATCATGAACCTCAACTCAAGGACTACTAGGAGAATTGTGTGGATGAATTTGAAGTAATAAAATGATTATGGTCTAGATTCACTTTAGGCCAAATTGTCTCAATGAACCTGAATATGAACACCATAGGGGTCAATGAAGAAGAGAATGAAGATATTCTGGATCCTATATTTTTTGAAAGGGTTAAAGGATAATCTCTTTTAGAAATTAATTGGGACAAGAAATAAAATGATGATATTCAGTGTAGATCTTTCAACATCATAAGAAGAACAGTGAGGTGGATTCAAAGTTATCAAGCTTAAAAGGCCCTTGAACCCAAGCCCCAAGATAGATCAACATCTCCTAGATATACTATACCACAGCCCACTCTTCCTATTTCTAATAAATCTATTGATATTGCAAGTACAAAGTGTTTGGTTAAAAGTTTAAGCCCTCCCAAAAATAAGCCTACAAAAGGTGAACATGATCCACCCTGTGCTTGAGTTGCTCGATCAAGGACCAAGAGGAAAAGGGATAATAATTCTAAGAACCTGGAGGTGGTAGACCTAGACCCTTTTGAATGGGTAGCTAAGGATATGGGGAATCGAACACCAAAGGTTCAAGTCATAGAAAAAAATATGAAGGAAAAAGAAGTGGAGTGAAATATAGATTCATCTAGTACTTTGATTCTTTCAGTACATAGTAATTTTTGGAAAACCCCACTAAAAGCAACAACAAGAACACCCAAATGGTTGGAGGCCTTAGTCAATAAGAAACATAATGTTGTGCCTATTTCAATACCCATTGAGGATATGGTAAGTAAGTGCTTGGGAAAAGAAAGTAAACCCAAAAATCTTAAAATTGAGACCATTAAGCATGTGGATGAAGAAACAAGTCATTAGGTATCTAAGATAGCCAAATCAGTCACAGGAAAGGATGTAGAGAATGTTTCTACCATAGAAAAGGTGGATATGGGACCTACCTCCAAGGTAGTTGATGCCAAGTATCTAGAATCATCAACCAAACAAATGATTTCTAGAACCTAGAAGGATGAAAGAGACAAGAAAGAACTCAAAACAACCTTAAGGCATATGGTCACTAGTACATTTGATCTTATTTTTCCACCAAAATTTTTGACCAACAAATAAAAAGGTTTTGGTTGGTTGGATTATAGAAGGAAAACTTTGTTTTCTTTTTAATTTATGTTCGTGTTTGTCGAAATATCAACAAATCCCGTGGTGGTTGAAAGTTTGACAAACATGGGCATAACTTTAAAAAAAAGGTTTCATTTCTCATTTCATTATTCCCGACCAACAAATTAGAAGGGCGGCACACGCGAAGGAGGACCGCCTATAAGGATTACCTTAACCTAGGGTTTTTGGAGGTTTTTAATTCTTCCTCTCAATGCCAAGATCTAGATCTATTTGATTAAACTGTTTAATTTACTGGATACCCAATCAACATTATCATTTTCTTCTTTTATTCATTTAGAGTTGTATTTAGAGGTAGATAACATAATATTTGTGAAGATTTAGTCACAGGATTTGAGAAATAATGAGTTAGCGTGCCCTATTTATGCTTCCGCATTTGGCATACATATCTACCATGGCATTTGCAATCTCAAATTCTGACAATATTCCCCCCTCTATTATGCTTCGAGACTGGTTTTACACCTACTGATTACATTTGCTTAAAAGTCTCCAAGGCCATTTCAACAAACCCATTTTGTGTATATCCTGCAATTATCGCATTCCATGAGATATCATCTCTTTGAGGCATTTTGTCAAACAGTTTATGTTCCTTGTGTAATATCTATCAGAGCATTTGTGGGCCACCATAATATCCAATGAAAATCCCCCTTCCATTATGCTTCTATGGATGCCCATACCTTGTTCTAACACTCTCATTTTGACACAAGCTGGTAGGATGCTGGCAAAAGTCATGGAGTTTGGCTTTACGCCTACTAATTGCATTTCCTTAAAAGTTTCCATGGCCTTCTCAACAGTACCATTATGTGAATATAAAAAATAAGACTAACACTTTCCATGTTGATTCTTCACAAACATTGATATCATCTCAAAATCGGTCCTATTTCTAAGTGATCAATGGTTTCACTAGTTTTTCTAGGGTTCATAGGTCTTTGCATCAAAATGTTCATAATTTTTTATCATTTTAAAGAAATTTTAACATGATTTTAATGTTTTCAAAACACAAAATATCATTAAAAAATGGGTCAATGATTGGCCAATGACTTTGCTTCCTTATAAGGGGAAATTCGCTGCTAATTTCAGAGCTCAATTTGATTTTGAGATGATAATAAAATAAGGTCACTTAGTATCCTTATATAGGTGATTTGTGGGCCAAGAGGCATGACTACCTAGGAGGGCTGACTTGAGTTTCTTAAGGCCAATAAAGATTATTAAATTTAATTGTTTTCAAATCCTTACCTTGGCCGACCTAGACAAGGAGGCCAAATGGAAATTAAAATTTATGTTTGTTCCTCCTTCATGCCTTGTTTTTTGTAGTCTTACACTTGGGTGGAAATGAATGGGTGGTTGGGATAAAAATCCCAAAAAGAGGGCAGATTCTACCCCTTCAAAATTTACCTTTATCTCATCATCCTAGACTTATTCATTTTCATGCCTTTAGAAGCCCTCCCTTTTAAACTTGGACTCAGATTCAGGGACTTGACTAATTTTGATCTCACAATTACTTCCTTGACTTCACCAAACCTCTTCTCTAAGGCTCAGAGACTTGAAATTGTTACTAATTAAGACTTCTAGACCACCTACTCCTACAAATGAAGCAAAAAGAGGGGGTCCCATTTGGAATGGGGCAATGGAATGAAAACCTCACAACACTCATTTCTTTTTGTGTGATACAATTCTTTGGATATTGAGGTGGCATATATAATGCTTCAACATAGTAAAATTCACATTGACATGTCTAGGATCCATGCCCTCTCTCCATCCAAGTCATTAGAATATGAGATGAAGCTCTGTAAGATGCATTTCATATCGAAAGCTATCATTGCCTCTAATGCTTTTAGATGGCACAATCTCTTTGGTGACATCATAGGTACAAGAATGCTTTTAAAACTTAGAATAACAATCCTACCAAAAAGATTGAGTCCTTTGAATATGCTTTGAGTTTAAATAAATATTTTTTTAACTACCTTATTTATGTTTCCTTCAAGAGAAAGTAAATGAGAGCAGTCAAAAAATGCCCAAAAGGAATAAAATTTTAGAGTAGCTTCAATTTCCAATAGGAATTAGCTAGGATCAATCATTTAAGGTCTTTGTTGAACATCCCTTTTACAATAATAAAATGTATCAAATGTTAACTATTATTGTGGAATACCATTTTTTTCTTAGCATGATATGAACTATAGTAAAAGATTTGGTAGTTTATATCTTGTTATTTCTGAGGTATTCCTTCTATGCCTAGTAGTTTGTTTATGAAATAGCATGAGCAAAGAAAATATTCAAAACTTTATCTCCCCAAAATGCTAGTCTTATAATCAAATTTACAAAACTGAACCAATGGCATGTTTACAACAAAGGTCTAATAGAACTCCCAACAATTCTTTGTTGGAATGGTGAGATAGGGTACTGAGAGGGGAGGGGTGAATCAGTGCCCTCAAAAACTTTAACTCCAAAAAATCAATCAACAAACAGTAGTAAACTCATCTGTCAACTGAATCCATTATAAGCGTCATTCATTTAATTAACTTGTAAATATAAATTGCATGAAAACAAACAATAAATCAATCACACAACACAAGTATTTTGGTTATATAGAAACCCTTGTTAGAAGGTAAAAACTGCGGTGGGGATGACACCCATAAATTCTTCACTACTGTAGATAATAAAGTTTTCTGGTTAAGGCTACGAGTTGTGATCACTTCTGATGATCTTACCCTGTTAGGAGAAACAATTAGATCAGCCAGATCTACCTGGTTAAAGGATCTTAATAACACTACTTGAGTGTGTACTCAGTTAGGAGATTTACAATAAGAATGTTAAGTCTACTCTATTAAGACACTAGTACATTTGAGGCCAAATTCCGATGGCCATTTTTCAGATTTTCAATGATGATTTGTTGAAAGTTTGACACATCTGTCCATTAGTGTTTTTACATTGGAAATGATGATGGAAGTGATAACCGTCGGTATTCTGACATCACTACCCATTAGGATTGGCCACATAAATAGCAATTTTACTATGGGACCAATCTGTCAAAAAATGCTTTTTACGATGTTTCGTCAGTCAGAAAGGTGATAGATATTCAGTAGGTGTCTAACAGGAATACCTATCAAAGGTATAGTAGTCCCGTCGCACCAATCTATCAATTTGGGGTTCCTTTCAATGGGTATCTGTCAGATATCTGATGATATGTAATCAAGTACCGACACAAGCATCCATCAGACGAATAGCTCTTCTATTAGGAAAGGATTACTACCTATCAAAAAGGTGATGGATTAGCATAGTAAAAATAACAAAGCTCTAGAGACCATCATAGTTGGTCTTCATCTTTGGTCCATATACTGACAAAACATTTTACATTTTGTTAGCTCATCAAATGAGGGGATTTGAGAGAATTTAATAGAACATTTTCATTATAATGTATATTATTTAAGTTGACTTTGCATGAATTTATCGACTCCACACACTTGTATACTACAAGCATAGCCATAAAGAAGCATGTCCTCCCATGGCCTATATTACTCGAGCCATAGGAGGGGATGTTTCTTTATGGCTATGCTCGATGTATATAAGTGCACATAGTAGATTCACTGTCAAACTAAAATGATATATGTTATACATGAAAATATCATCCATTAAATTCTTTCAAATCAGTACATTTGATGAGCTAATGAAATATAAAATGTTTTGTCAGTATATGGACCAAGGACAAGGACCAACTAGGATGGTCTCTTGAGCTCTTCTATCTTTAGTCCTAGCTACTGGGTAAGGGCTGGAAGACTTATACCTATCGATCATTGAGAATAATCACCGCCTTGCCTTTATGTACATTGCATAGTATCCAATATAAGAGAAGGAAGAAAATATGAATGGATAAAATAAATGAAAGATACAATAAAATTATCTTATTGTTTACCTTCTCATAATTGATCCCAGACTCGCAAAAGTAATTTTATACGATCACTAGCACATTTCGTGCATGGATGAGAAATAGTATCCAAAGTTTCTAGATTCTGAGAAGAGGTATGATTGGAGGCCAAAAAGGGATATTTGTGAAGGTTTTATAAACGTAGTACTAAATCATCATCTCTTCACTTGTACTCAATCTGGAAACCCTCTCTAGAAAATCTCCACATCTAGCAAATCTCCATAAAATTCCCTTCTAGCCTCCACTACATATATGTCTTCTCAATATCTAAAAACTCTCCATCATTGATCCCTGTCATTTTTCACCATCTCCGTGGACTGAGACCTTAAATTATTGAGCTTCTCTTTGTTTCGAGAATAGTTTAACATTCTCTACTTAACATGGCCAACCACGTCAAGGTGGAAGCTCATCTGGCCCCTCCTAGGAGCCTTTTATGACCCTTTATGACATTTTAAGACCTCTAAGATGTGTATTCTTAGGGGTCGTAAAGGGTCGTAAAGGGTCATAAGGGGTCCTAGGACACAACAACTGAGAAACATAAATGTAGGCATCATGGTCACAAGTTTTTGGAGACAACATAATTGACTGGTATACCCAGATGATGCAAAGCAACCACTACTCCTCTAGAACTGGAGGAGTAGTAGTTGCTTTGCATTGTCTGGGTATACAACTCAATTATGTTGTCTCCAAAAAATTGTGACCATGATGCCTACATTTATGTTTCTCAGTTGTCGTACTTGTTTATGTGCATATTTTTTATGTGTTTTGGAAGACATATTTCTAGCTTGGGCCGGAATCCTACGACAATTAACAATGAAGTAGATGATAGATGAGAAATTAGCTTCCCAAGAAAAATCCCATAAATGAACTATATGTACCCCAATTCCTGTAGCCTCTGTGCATACCCAAAGGATAAATTTGAAACACAAGGGTAAGGCTTAAAGATCTATCTAGTGATGCAAAATTAACTTCTTTAAGCCTTACCCTTGTTGTTTCAAATATATCCTTTGGGTACATGCAAAGGGCACAGGAATTGGGAGTACACACAGTTCATTTACGAGATTTTTCTTGGAAGCTAATTGCTTAGCTCTAATCTGCTTCATTTATTATCAAGCTAATTGTCAAAGGATCCAAGCCCAAGCTAGAAAGATGTCTTCCCATTCTGTTTAATCCATATTCCTTGTTCTTGTCAAACTTCCTTGGTACAGTAGGCGTGCTCTCTGTAGTACTCTTCTTCAGTTTGCGTTCGATGATAAGCATCATCTTCTTCTTCCTAATTACAGCTAGAGCTTCCTTTTCATCAGGATTCAACTCCACTTCCCCCATCTCATCATCCTCATCACCATCAACTGCCATCCTAAGCCCTTCTTCCCTCTCCAGTTCTTCAAGCCTCTGCAAGATATCTGGATCAATAAAGTCTGCAACATTGTGTCCATCCATGATCTCAGGAATATCATCTTCTTTCCACTATTCATTTTCCAAAATATACCGCTTCTTCAAGCTTGTAGTCTCTAGTGGTTGCAAATCAATCTTATTACAAACTACAATAAGAGGCTTATTGGAAAACTGAGGTTTTATGCTATGAAACAAAGCTGCCCATTGTGCAATACTATAACCACATGACCCCGGAACATCAAGGAAAAATAAAAAAACCACCTTCAAATGAGCCAAGGTAATAATATTGAGCATCTCTATGGTGTTCCTGTCCTCCAAGGGGTGGTCCAAAATACCAAGGGTATCAATAGGCTAAATAGCTTCAGACTCTCACGAAGGCCTAATGGCTCTGCCTTGTAGCCCACAACATAAAGCACAGTGCTCAAAGAAAAGTACATGTCCATATTCTAGAAATGGAAAAGAAACAAAAAGAAAACAAATAAAAAATAAAATATTGCAATTAAATAATCACCAACAATGATACACATAATACCTCTATATGCAGCCCATATTTAACATTTCAAATGCAAGAATGAAAGAAAACATGGAACTAAGCCCACAATTCATAGGCCCACAGAGGGACATTTATCACAGTCATAGAAATATGATTATTTTTAAATGGAATACACCAAGGAGTATCATCAGAAATATTGACTGTTTACAATCATGAACAATGAATAATCAAATAGCTCATTTTTTATTAGCATGTGTAGTCTCTGTGTATATGAAAAATGAATGAAATATCAAGCTGAAATAAAATAGTGAACAAAAATTCAAATTCAAGGCCTAATTTATCAAGAGCAACAAACATTAGGATGAAAGAAAAATCATTAAGACTATAGAAAAATCATTAGGACTATAGAAAAATCATTAAGACTAGAAAATCAAGTTCTAGAAAAATCATTCGACTATAGAAAAATCATTTAGACTAGAAAATCAAGCTCTAGAAATGGACGGTTCTAATGCTTTTCCATTACAACAATTGAGCATTCATCATTTGGTACTTCTTGGTGTATTCCATTTAAGTTTTTCAGCTGTCATATTTATGTACATGTTCTTTATGTGTTTGGCTTCTCTCCCTCACAAGGGATACATCGATAAGTAATTGATTTGAAAGCATAATGATTTGATAGTCTTTTTTTAGGATAGGCGTAATCATCCCGCTAACCTTAATTAGCAACATTTGTGATATATGTCAAGTACTTATAATCAGTATTCCCAACAAATAGAGACTTAGTAGTAAAATCATGTCCTTTGGTTTACTAGTTTAATCTGGTTTAAGAATGGTTTGTTTCATGTTTGAATGTACCATTGAATTAAGCTTGGCTATATTAAGTACAATCTTAAGACTCGTGACTCTGTATGTTCATCACCTATGCATATAAGTGTTGATCATAGAAGGTATATGCACATGTGAAAAACATGCATATTTTTCCTGAGTGCTATTGGGAGCTAGACCCAACAACAAATAGATTTGTGGTGATTTTCACAATAGTACATTTGTTGTTGGGTAAGCTACCAATAGCGCTTAGGAAAATATGCATGTTCATCACCTGTGCATATAAAGTGGCTCTAATGGAAAATACAATCACTAAATTCTGCATACTCCTTATTTTGTTCTGGGTTGATATTGTCAGACATGGTCTTTCTCAAATGGAATGACTCGTTACTTGTATATTGACTAGAATGTTGGTGGAAGAAGGATGATTTGTTTGCAACCATTTTTTTAACTCTAATTTTCTCAACACAAAGGGACATTTATCATAGCCACAAAAACATGATTATTTTAAAATGGAATACACCAAGGAGTACCATCAGAAATATTGACCATTTGCAATCATGAATAGTTAACCTAAATCAAATAGCTCATTTTTTATCAGCATGTATAATCTTTGTGTATATGAAAAATGAATGAAATATCAAGCTGAAATAAAATAGTGAACAAAAATTCAAATACAAGGCCTAATTTATCAAGAGCAACAAACATTAGGACAAAAGAAAAATCATTAGGACTATAGAAAAATCATTAGGACTATAGAAAAATTATTAAGACTAGAAAATCAAGTTCTAGAAAAATCATTACGACTATAGCAAAATCATTTAGACTAGAAAATCAAGTTCTAGAAATGGATGGTTCTAATGCTTTGCCATTACAACAATTGAGCATTCATCATTTGGTACTTCTTGGCATGTTCCATTTAATTTTTTCAGCTACCATGTTTATGTGCTCGTTCTTTATGTGTTTGGCTTCTCTCCCTCGCAAGAGATATGCCGATAGGTAATTGATTTGAAAGCATGATGATTTGACAGTCTTTTTTCAAGATAGGTGTAATCATCTCACCAACCTTAATTAACAACATTTGTGATATATTTCAAGTACTTATAATTAGTATGCCCAACAAACAGAGACTTAGTAGTAAAAGCATAAGGTTGCACATCCACATTCGCCCTAGTAAGTATTAGAGCCTTTCAAATTTGTAAAGAACACAAACTATGCAACTCAAATTGATATTTCATTAAAACCTATATTCTTGATCAAGTTCTTAAAGATTAAAACATGAAATAAAAATAATATGCAATGAAGAAGACATGTGCCTTGTAGTGAGGACATTAAAGAGGGGTTTGATGAGTATTCAGATTTCTCAAAGATTGATTTTGAATCAGCAATTGGTGAAGAACATGAAGTGGTGTGTGATGAATCTAAAGATGAGGATATGGCAGCCTTTGGTCAAGAAGAGAACAATGATTTACATCCTATATTTGAGGGTACACATGGTGCAAGCATGGGACATGATGGGAATGATACAAATCATCATAATTAATAAAAGAACTCTTGCCAAAATTAGAGTACCCACAGATCAAAATAGTCCTGGTTTTTGGGTCAGTATATGACAACCTTTCCATATGTTGCCTCTCCTATTTGAGGAAAGCCAAACTCGATCCAATTCTCTTAACAATGGTACACATTCGTCCAAGTGCAACAACCTTCAAATATTTTCAGTGGGAAAGAGAATCCCCATATTTTATTATCCTAACATAGTCTTTGGCCACTTTGGCAATGAGAACCTCAAAATAGAGAAAAGAAACTTAGTAAAACCAGTCTATGTCATTGTTTGTAAGGGTACAGTCATGATAAGTGCCTCTCAAACCTCTCCAAACATGCAAGATTGTCTTTAAATACTTTATTGATCTCTTCTAAACATTAACCAAATCAAACCTACATTTGAATCCACACACAATAACCCAAAATGAAGGGTTTTGTATCCTTTAATGAATCTCAGTCACTAGTAATGCATGGACAATCAAACCACTAGTCTCCAAAGCATTCAATAAGTGAATATGAATGTTTGAAAACTACTCCCAACAATTCTTAAACATACTTTATAATTGTTGGGACTGGTCCTTTGGCGTGTATTAAACATAATAGAATTTTCAACATATTATTATTCTTTCTATTTCTTTGTTGTAAACATGCCATTGGTTAATACACGCCAAAGAACCATTTGTATGAGTGGATTGTATTTAATACATGCCAAAGGACCAGTTGTATGAAATTGTTAATCACATAGCATTTCACTATTGTATGAGTGGATTGTATAGTTAACATTAAACAAGGAGAAAAATCCTCAACACATGTTGGAAACCATTGAATTCAATAATAAATTAATCCTAACACCAACACTATTCCTTCCATTCACTTCTACAAAGAATAAAGCATTTAATCCATTCAACATTACATATAATCATTAGACAATTACATTTCCTGACTGTGTAGAGGAATAGTCATGACTAAAACAATCAAAAGTACTTTCACCCTTGCACAAGCTATTCCAAAATTGAAGTAAAATCTCAGTCACCGGTAACGCATGGATAGTCAAACCAGTAGTCTCCAAAGTATTTAATAAGTGAATATGAATGTTTAAAACTTTCCTCTCAAATTCCCCAACCACTCCTAATCAAAGATGAAGAAATCACATACCTTCTCTTGCGCTCAACTTTCACAAAGGAAGATTTGATAGCCAAATCTTCCTTGTACCACATGAAGAACATGCCATTGGTTCAGTTTAGCATGTTATTATCATATCAAATAAAGTATGTTTAAGAATTATTGGTAAGGATAGGAATAGTGGAGATTCTAGAAATATCCCTCTAACCGATTAGGAGTGGTTGGGGAAGTTGAGAGGAATTTTTTCAAACATTCATATTCACTTATTGAATACTTTGGAGACTACTAGTTTGACTGTCCATGCGTTACCAGTGATTGAGATTCATTAAAGGATACAAAACCCTTCATTTTGGGTTATTGTGTGTGGATTCATTTGCTTTAGCCAGGAAGATCAAGAAGATGGGGTAGGAGGACATTGTAGTAGAAGAAGTATTTAAAGATATTTACATGTCCCCTATCTGTGAAATTGAGACTATAGGTGATGAAGAATTTTACTCATCACTATGGTCATCATAGGATGGAGTGATATATAGTAGACAGCTATATAGGGATGGTTGATAACTCACTGATTGTATGATAACCCAGTTTTGAAGGGTCACTAGTTGAGGAGATAGTCAAGGTCCGGATGTTGATATTGTTCCTTGAGGGAAGGGGGATTGTGAAAGACTTATTATAATTGTATTTTGTATTTCCAATATGTTTAATTGTAGGGAAGACCAAGAGAATGAAGGATCACTCATTGATTGCATGATAACCCAATTTTGAAGGGTCACTGGTTGAGGGGACGGTCAAGGTTCGGATGTTGATAGTGTTCCTTGAGGGAAGGGGGATTTTGAAAGACTTGTTATCATTGTATTGTGTATTTCCAATATATTTGGATGTAGGGAAGACTAGGAGAATGAAGGATCACTCACTGATTGCATGAGAACCAGGTTTTGAAGGGTCACTAGTTGAGGGGATAGTCAAGGTTTGGTTGTTGATAGTGTTCCTTGAGGGAAGGGGGATTGTGAAAGACTTGTTATCATTGTATTATGTATTTCCAATATGTTTGGATGTAGGGTAGACTAGGAGAATGAAGGATCACTCACTGATTGCATGATAACCTAGTTTTGAAGGGTCACTGGTTGAGGGGATAGTCAAGGTCTGGATGTTGATAGTGTTCCTTGAGGGAAGGGGGATTGTGAAAGACTTGTTATCATTGTATTGTGTATTTCCAATATGTTTGGATGTAGGGTGGACCAGGAGAATGAAGGATCACTCATTGATTACATGATAACCCAATTTTGAAGGGTCATTGGTTGAGGGGATAGTCAAGGTCCGGATGACTGGGCTATTTGAGGACCTTATTTCTTTGTATTAATTTCTATTCAAATTGGATGCATGGATTTTTTGTGAATTATCATCTGCTATGTATCTTGCAACTACATCGATAAATCTACATATACTTCTCTAGGGCCGTAAGCCACTCAGGGATCAAAATAGAGAAAATAAATCAAAATTGTTCTTTGTCCTATTTCCTTTTAACAAAGTCTCAACTATCGAGTCTTTTCTACCAAGTTGTGCATCTCTTTGTGAAAATTTTTCACTCACTGATTGCATGATAACCCGGTTTTGAAGGGTCACTGGTTGAGGGGATAGTCAAGGTCTAGATGACTGGGCCATTTGAGGACCCTATTTCTTTGTATTAATTTCTATTCAAATTGTATGCATAGATTTATTGTGAATTAATAGCTTCTATGTATCCTGCAACTGCATCCGTAAATATGCATATACTTATGTAGGGTTGTAAGCCACTTAGGGATCAAAATAGAGAAAATAAATCAAAATCGTTCTTTGTCCTATTTCCTTTTAAAAAAGTCTCAACTATCAATGATACATTACATTTGATGCCCTAAGCTATCAATACAAATGGTGCCTAGCTAGAAGCTTACGGGCTGTCCATTTGATAACCACAATCAAAATTTCAAAAAAATGGATATCCTTGAGCACAAGCACCAATAACATCAAATAATGGAGTTAAAGCACGGGCTAGGGCATGACACTAGTACAATGCAATCATTTCAATGCACATCTCAACAATATACAATGGCATCATTAAACGTGCCAGTAATATCAACAAACATGAATCCAAAAATTTCAAAATAATGAATCGATATCCTTGAGCACAAGCACCAATAATATCAAATAATAGAGATAAAGCACTGGCTAGGGCACGATCACACCAGTAGAATGCAGTCATTTTAGAGAGAATTCATGATCAAATAAAATAGAATGCATTTGAAATTTGCGGTCGAATATGATGCCAGAGGCTCGAAAGATGAAGAAATCACATACCTTCTCTCGCGCTAAGCTTTCGCTCATTTTCTCCCACTCAATTGAAATAAAAATGATTTGGCGCTTCACTTTTTTTTATCTATACCCCGAACCTATTGAAATTACGATGGTCAATTTAAAACCCATTGGAATATCGACACCATCAGGGCCTATTAAAAAAAAAACAAATTCATTTGAAAAAATTACCCGTCGAAAGTTTCTATCGAAATTTGGCCCCAAATGTAGTAGTGAGAGATTTTTTCTAACGTTGTTACAATGATTAGATAATAACAAGATGTATCTATAATTGACAACTTAACCTTGTCTAAAATAGATCTATGAAGTATTGAATATATATCACCTTGATATGTGAAAATCTTGTCTCTGAACTGCTCAGTAGCCTTGACTGATTTTGTCTAATCTAAATATCTCTGAATTCTTCTCAACCTTGTTTGAATATTGATGTCTTGAAGATGGTTTCTTGCTTCAAGATCTCCTTCTTGTCCTCCACCTATTATCCTTAGTTAAAATGACATGAATTACAATTATATAGCATACTACTATGATCTTTCATGACCACCTAAAATTTCATGACTGCCTAAACTTTCATGACCTAATTAGGTTTACATCATCTTAGGAAAAACCCTAAGATCTACGGTATACAAAAATAGCCTAGATCTAACAATTACATAGAGATCATCATCATAATTAATGATTACATCTACAATAAATGATCCTTGATCTTGGTAAAACATTTTATGATTCTCTTGTAACCGTTTGCATAGATAAATGTGCCAAAACTGATTACTATGGGGTAAAAGCACAATTGAGTGTCACCTTTTCGGCTAACTCAAATGACTCATCCTAGTTAGACTCAGCCCAGTTAGACTCAGTCGAGTCTAACTGGGCCGAGTACACATAGGCACCACGTGGTACCAAATGACGTCTACGTGGGCCAGTATATTGGGCCAAGTGGTACTCGGCCGAGTCTAATCGATAGTTTTAATATTAAAAACCATCTCAAACCCGTCATTTGCACACTATTTTGGCTATTTGTGTGGGGCTGACCCCATGGGGACTCGACTGAGTCAAACTTGGCCCAGTCGGACTCAGCCCAGTCTACCTAAGTGGCATGCCATGTTGGCAGCCAAACCTCCAAAAACACAAAAAAAATAGATTTTTGCACTTTTGTTGTAACTTTCTCTGATCAAAATAGAAAATGTTAAAAAACTAAAAGTACCCTTTTGTAGATCTCGGAAGTACAATTCTGGACATATAAATTTTATATTGTTTCAACTACAAAACATTAAACAAATTTGCTAAAAACTACATGTAGGTATATTAAACTTTGAGAAGACATTGATTCGGAAAATATAGAAAAATGCTAAATTAATTCAAAAATTTTTTAAAATCATATAGGACACTAGAGGAGAGAGTCCTCTTCAAGAATATTAATTTATTTGGTTTTTTGCATAGTTTTGATAGGGAAAAAGTGACGGGAGAAAAAAACTATTGATTTCAGGTAAGTTTGACTTTGAATGCTTATAACAGGTAAACTATAGATCGAAAACACTTTTTTTTTTTTCCTACACTAGATATACATGTCATCTAAAACATATTCTGAAATTGGAGGGAAAAATAATGTTTTACTTATAATGATTTGACGGGAAGTAAACTCCCTAATTTGTAGTATTTTTCAAGATATAAAAATTACACCTAAAAATTGAAAAAACATATTAATTTTTGCTCAAATAAATTTTTAAAAATAATAGGCATGAAATTCATCCTATTTTACACATTTCATCAGTTTACATCATCTTCAAATTCTCAATAGAAATATGACTTTTATGCCCTTGAATTTTTTGAGTTTTGGTGTTGTTAGCCTCTTCCTTTGTAAAAGGGTGACAACTTATTGTGCTTTTACCCTATGTCATTTCCTGGATTGTTTGGTAAACATTGTCAATATTGCTTGGTAATTACACTGGTTCTTGGTGTCTATTCTACTCGGTGTTTACTGATGCTTGGTATCGGTATACACTGATGCTCGGTAAAACTGCTCTGGTACTCGATTAGAACTATTGTCTTTTTGTTCTCAGTACTACCTTGAGATAACTCTATGTGAAGGCTTATGTAGTTGACTGACTAGCATGTGTAGTTTGTAGTACTTCCTTTTTACTTATTGAATTAGCATAGGTAACTAAATGATCATCTTTGATACTAATAAAAATCCTTAATGCTCAAATAGAGATAATAATCTCCCCTTTGGAATTACTATCAAAACCTTGAATGTATATAGACCTGATGTCTCAAAATTGTTCTAACTTCTCCATATATACATAGATACCATAACTTAACAAAATTTCAAAAGTTTCTCCCCCTCGGTGCATGCTCCCGGTAGTATGTATGTAGTACACTTATCATATATTTACATAATTTTTCATATACATTAGTTTTCCCCCTTTTTGATAATAATGCCAAAATACAAAAGTGTGTACTTACAGTTTATAAAAAATGTGCTGATGGGTTTTCTTCAAACAATCAAGAGGTTTTCCCATTCCTCCTTCAAGTTGGTTAGAGCAATCTACTCAAGACCGACTTTTGCATGCATGTCAAAGATATTTTCCAACACAAAGATTTATGGTGTTGCAACTAGAGTTTGTGCTTTGAAAATATGTTTCTCAAAAATTTTAAGATAAGGAAGCAACTCTATTTGTAGCTCATTGACTCGGTCACTTATCCTTTCTTCCTACTTCCTCAAATTTTCTCTTAACTGCCTAAGTTATTGAACTTTCAATATATGCTTAGCATCTGTCTCGGTTAAAGTCGCTTGTGCACTGGCTTGGATTTCGGTATCCAGTTGTTTAATCTTCTCACTGATCTCAGTAGTGAAGGTCTCCACAGTGCAAAGCTTAATGAACATCTGAATAATTAATTGAGTAATAGATTGTATGTCGGTTATTACCTTAGATAATTTGACCTTGTTTATTGCCACTTCCTCGCTGATTTTCTCTGCAATTTAATGTTGTATCTTTGAATCTTCCCTTTCTTCAATTATTTTCTTAGCTTCTATGTTAGGGACATTGATTTCCTATGCAAGGGTAGCAAGTTGGTCCATGATAGGTGTTTCTTCATTAACCTGTACCTTGGGTACAACCTATTGTAAGATGTCACTTACATTTTCCAATATTTCCTTGGTCTTTCAATCCTTCTTCAGCTTTTCTTTTGCTACTTTTATTATACATAATTTCCCATATTTTCTTAATTCTTCAGGCTCTAGGATCCTCGGGTCACAATCAGGTATAACTATGACTTTGTCAAGTGTGACTAGCCCTTTTCCATGTTTCTTCTTCTTCTTCTTAGGATCTTCAAGTGATCTCTTCACAAATAGAACTATTTTTTTCTCCTCAATATTCTGTGTGTCTTGCCTGGTTGACACAGTATCCTCTTTCCTCTGCTCCTTGGTAACCTGTGTGTTGTTTGACTGAGATGGAGCTTCTGATGTTGTGGTAGGTGGGATTTCCTCAGTTGCCTTAGGGTCATTCTAGCCCTCTGTTTCTACCTCTTTTTCCTCTTATGCCTTAGGTTTAATTATTTATGTCGATGTACCATCTCCTTGTTCCCCTGATGTATCCTTCAGTTGCTCAGGGATTAAGCCTTTGGGTTGCTCCTTAGTTACAATTTCAACTACTTTGATCAAAATAGGAATTTCACCCAGTAATCATGTGATTGTTGGCTCGGTAAAAGTACCTTCTTCTTGTGTTGTAGCTCCAGCAAAATTCACATCCTCATCATCATCTATGTCATCAAGATCACCATTTGTGTTGTCCTCAATGAGTACATCTATGCTTTGTTATCTGTCATTTGGATCTCAGCTTGATCTCGTGCATCCTATGAAAAACTTAAGACCTTGGTGGAAGATTTGGTATCAGGTACCTCGGTAACTAATGTATCTAATTTTTCTTGGTTCAGTGTCAGGTCAGCATCATCAATATGAATGCCTTTTCCTTTAGTCTTCAGCTTTTTCTGAGAAGTTTTGGCTTGTGCTACTTTTTCTACTTGCTCTTGGGCTTGAACAATTGAAGTCTAGATGAGTTGAATATTCACATCTATGTCTACCAAATTTTCATCAAGTATTTGCATTTCCCTATTCTATACTCTAAATCTCTTCAGATATGTAGTCATGTATTCCTCAATTTCAGGAATAGAAAAGTTAGGAATTTCCAAAACCAGGGATTGTTCCCTCATTTTCTTCTCGGTGTCTATGGCATAGGACCATTTTTGAGTGATTATTTCCTCTAATGCCTTAGGTAAGTATTTGGAAAATTCAATAGAAACTCTTTTGAATTGAATCATCATCTGGATGATTGCCTCTTCTATTTTATTCTGATCCTCGGTTGACAAGTGCTCAAACCGACTGATTTCAGGATCAGTGAGTTCACCATTCTCAATTATATCTTCAGAAACTTCATCAATTGATCTATATTTATTTTTGACAACTTTAAATTGATTATTATCATCTTCCTTATCATCTAAATCTTCCTTACCTCTTATTAATTTTCTTCTTTTCCTTGGGGCTTCAGCAGTAGATTTTGTACCTCTCTTGGCATATGTCTTTTTAGGTGTTTCTGCCTTTGAATTTGTGTACTTTACAACTCCTTTCTTCATTGGTGGTGAAGCTGCAATTGCTGACCTTGTACATGCCCTAGATTGCACTTCTAACAGCTTCTTCTTTGGAGTTGATGAATGGGAAATCGGTGTAGAATCTATCCCTTTATCCAGCTTGGTTTCTTCACTATCATGTGGTTTGTCAGTTAACATTAATTGACCTTCAATTGTAACTTCAACCGGTGAACTGTCAAATGATCTAGTATCATCTCCAAACTTCTCAACTAGAGTTGTCACCATCTTTTTGGATTTCTTGTTATCTTACCGATAACTAGGCCTATTTTTATTCTTTTTTTGGCCTCCTCATATGTTCCAAATCTTTTTGTATTTTTATCCTTTGGTGTAGCTAGCAGAGCCTTGATTAATTTTGAGGAAAACTAAATATCTATTTCATATACCATAAGGGCCAGCCATTTAATCCTAGGCTCCACAACCTTAATCAGTGTGTGGTCGGTGTCCACAAGAAAACAAATATCCTGCTCATACTCTTCAACCAATTTACTGGGACTTCTACTCTAAGAATTCATTCTACTCTTAAATTGTTCAAAGCAGTTATCAAAAATATTGTTCAGATTATTTCCTAAGTCATTGATCATGTCTGATATCTGCACTATGACTGGCTTGTCGATTGACCACTCTACATTACCAACAAAAGGAAAAAAATGTTACACATAGAAGAATATGCAAACTAGTAAGGATCCAAACTTACAAGTATTAGACTTCGCTGACCAAATAGTCTTCATGTTCTCTTCAATTTGCCTCAAAAGAAGCTCGATGAGGTCTAACTGGAAACTTTTCTTTACCATCTTGTATGCAATGTCAACGGCTCCACATAGCACACTGTTCAGTCTGCTTGACTGATAAATATTGTAACCAATGACATGAGCTGCAAATTTAACCTCTAGGTCTTTTATTGAACCAATCTTCAGTGATCAACCATCCCATTCAGCTCCTGTATTATTTTCAATATCAGCCCTAGAAGTACTACAAAATTCTTTGGTCTTGTTGGTTGTTGGATACTCGGTGACTATGTGAATCATATTCTTTGTGACTTTAACCAGTTCATCCAGCCAAAACTTCCCATCATGGAACTGACTCAACACAATCCTAATCCATTCATTTTTAAAAGTCTTTAGGAAACTTAGGGCATTTGTTAGACCAATAACTTCAACTTGTTTATATTCCAATTTAAAGTTTCCATCATCACTACAAAGCTTCTGGAAAGATGCACATATCTTGAGATCACTAATTTCACCTATTTTGTAGTGGATGTACAATATAACATCTTCAACTAACAAAACCCTAGGGGGTGTGCTTGAAAAAGCTCCCATTGAATCAATCTTGGATGCAACTTTAGGATGAAGTTTATATCGAGGTTCATCACAGTTAGCTCATGCTATTAATTTCACTTCCTCCTCTACAAGTTTATATTTTATTTCCTTGGACGTGTATGCCATTTTACTTAGCTTAGGGCTTCAGTAATACTTTGAATGAGCTTGGTAGAAATTGTACTTACTTGTAAATGATGAATACCATGCTCGGTTGGATCTGAAATACCTTTGAATGCTCTTGAAACTCTTTTCTTTGAATTCGCTCTCTGGAAAAAAATTTCTCTTCAAAATTGCTTGGTCAAAAATAAACTAAGTCTTCCATCTATTTATAGCCTTTTTCAAATTCCCACTCAAAATGCTTGTCATAAATGCTCCACCTACTTACAACTCAGCAATAACTATCAACTCAGTGATTAATGCAAAATAACAACAAATTGGTTAACACATAACTTTCCACTTAGTTAATATTGATACTTAGTTAACCTTGCATAATAGTCACTGATAGGTAACTCTTTTACTCAGTCTTGCATATACCGACTATATGACTTTATTAGCTCAAAACTTAAAAACCATAATGCATATTAATTCATGTAGATTTGATATGTGTACATCAAATATAAGGAACTGTATGTAAGATAAGATCAATTTGGAATATCAGTTCCATACATACCTTTTTCACCTTAGGTAGAGGTACCAATGTCACCCAATCCAATGGACAAGGTTTCACTGACTACATTTCTTGAATCAACATTCTCATTTGATGCCTTTCTCTACATAGTGTTTCTAATCCTCATGATATTTGCAATTGTGTTTCTATTCTCAAATATTTTTTCTTTTGGTTCTCGGTCTCTGCAATCCTTGCTTAGGTGACTGACTTTATGACAATGTAAGCATGCCATACCAGTACCTATCCAGCTTCGTTATTTTCTAGCCCTTCTCTTCCTCATACAATTAGATGCAATATGTCCATATTTTCCACATACTATGTAGTTAACCCATGTGTTGTAAACCCAAGTGTAAGCATTACCTTGTCTCTTTGGTTGATAAGGTTTGTTTTGTCCTTTCGGTGTCCATACTTGCTTCATCATTTCTCTACAATCGTGTCAGGTGTGTCCATGCTTGTTGCAAGTGTAACATAGTTTCTCCATGTGAGGTTTGTTAGGAGTCCCATTCAACTTAGCTCTACACTCATATGCTTGATGTCCAAATTTACAACAATTATAGTAGTAACCATTAAACTTAGGAGTGACTTTAGGTTTACCTTGTGCTTTACTCTTGCAAACATTTGAAGTATGTCCTAGTTTACCACAGTGATAGCATGTCAGTGTCTTAGGTCTCTAATTTTGATTTTTATTCACCTGTTCAGCTTTCTTGGATGATTCTCCTTGCTCAATATAACCTAATCTAGTGGTGATTCCAAGTCCTCTTTGACTAATCATAAAATCATCAATTTTCTTTGAATTATCTTCAACCTTTTTCATCATCTCATCGTGTTATAGCTTCATCTTTACTTAATTTCTTGATTTCTCATTCTCTTCCCTAAGTACTCCACTATCTTCAAGTTTTCTTGACAACTCACCATTTACTCGGTTGATTTCCTGGCTTACAATAATCATCTAATTGGATATTTCAAAATGATGCTCGATAAGTCTCTGTTTCTCAATTTCTTTTTCTTGAAGTTGTTTAGTCATTTGTCTTCTATCTTCAAAAAATAAATTCCTCTCTTATTCAGCTTGTCTAGCATTATTTGTTACATCAATCATTCTCACCATTTGTGTCTCTTGACCGATCTACAAGGCTTTCACTTGTTCAGTCAAATGAAGATTTTTCTCAAACAAATAAGATATAGTACTTTCAGAACTGTTAGAAATACTGCCTAAACTAGATCCTAAATTCTCAAATGGATCATCAATCTCTTCTTCATGGTATTTAGTCTCACACTCCCTGATAGCCATGCTCTTTCTCTGTACTAGTAACTTTTTCAATTCATCCTTGGCTTGTTTATACTGCTCAATGAAAATCTGCATCTGAATCTTTTGATTCTCTATTATTTTGTCCAAGTTGTATCTCTCCATGATTAGATCTTTACTCTTGATTGGTTAAACCATCCAATAAGAGATCTGAGCTCTGATACCAATTATTGGAATGAAGAGATTGAGTACTGAGAGGGGAGGGGTGAATTACTGCCCTCAAAAACTTTAACTCCAAAAACTCAGTCAGCAAATAGTAGTAAACTCATCTATTAACTGAATCCATTGTATGCATCATTCATTCAATTAACTTGTAAATGTAAATTGCATGAAAACAAACAATAAATCAATCACATAACACAAGTATTTTAGTTACCCAGAAACCCTTGTCAAAAGGTAAAAATTGTGGTGGGGATGAAACCCACAAATTATTCACTACTACATATAATAAATTTTTTTGATTAAGGCTACAAGTTGTGATCACTTCTGATGATCTTACCCTATTAGGAATAACAATTAGATTAGCAAGATCTACCTAGTTAAAGGATTTTAACAACACTACTTGAGTGTGTACTCAGTTAGGAGATTTACAATAAGACTGTTAGGTCTACTCTGTTAAGAGATTTTTTCTAACTCTATTACAATGATTAGAGAATAACAAGATATATTTGTAATTGACAAGTTAACCTTGTATAAAATAGATCTATGAAGTATTCAATATATATCACCTTGATATGTGAAAATCTTGTCTTTGAACTGCTCAGTAGCCTTGACTGATTCTGTTTAATCTAAATATCTCTAAATTATGCTCAACTTTGTCTGAATATTGATGTCTTGAAGATGGTTTCTTGCTTCAAGATCTCCTTATTATCCTTTGCATATCATCCTTATTTAAAATGACATGAATTACAATTATATAGCATACTACTATGATCTTTCATGACCGCCTAAACTTTCATGACCTAATTAGGTTTACATCATCTTAGGAAAAAACCCTAAGATCTACAAAATACAAAAATAACCTAGATCTAACAATTACATAGAGATAATCATCGTCATTAATGATTACATCTACAATAAATGATCCTCGATCTTGGTAAAATGTTTTATGATTTTGTTTTAACTATTTGCATAGATAAATGTGCCAAAACTGATTACTATGTCATTTCCTGGATTTCTTAGTAAACATTGTCAATACTACTCGGTAATTACACTAGTGCTTGGTGTCCATCTTGCTCGGTGTTTACCGACAGTCGGTATTGGTATACACTGATGCTCAGTAAAACTACTCTAGTACTCAGTTAGAACTATTATCTTTTTGTTCTCGGTACTACCTTGAGATAACTCGATGTGAAGGCTTATGTAGTTGACCGAATAGCATGTGTAGCTTGTAGTACTTCCTTTTTACCTACTGAATTAGCATAGGTAACTGAATGATCATCTTTGATACTAATGACAATCCTTAATGCTCAAATAGAGATAACATTCTTAAACATACTTTATCTGATATGATGAATTCTTAAATAATTAAGGTTGGATTAGACATAGTTATCACATAATTTTTTGTGTGGTACAAGGAAGATTTGGCTAGGTCAAATCTTCCTTCGTGCTAGCAATCTACAGAATTAGGCCTTTATTAAGAATTCATCATATCAGATAAAGTATGTTTAAGAATTGTTGGGATTGGTCCTTTGGCATGTATTAAATAAAATATAATTTTCAACATATTATTATCATTCTATTTCTTTGTTGTAAAGATGCCATTGGTTCAGCTTTGTAATTTTTTTTGTGTTAAATGCATTTAAAATAAAGGTCTAATTCTCTAGACTACTAGCACGAAGGAAGATTTGACCTAGCCAAATAAAGGTCTGTACCATGTGTGATGGTTAAGTAATGGGAAAGTTATGATGATTTAATTGTAGAACTACTGGTCCCTTGAAACATTTTTTTAAAAAATCTCAAAAGATGCACTCTCATGGAATATGATGACTTCAGGTTATGCACAAAATGGATCTATCTTCTATCACTATGCTCTTATCCTATGTCAAAATGGGAGATTTATGACATGGTATAGATATCCATCAAGGCATAAATAAAATTCAACTTTTTCTAATGTTGTACTTACAAGTAATGAATTTTAAATTTTATTTTCTTATTCATAGAAGCTTGTAGTATAGTTTCTTTTAATGTAGACAATTTGTGGTTTTGAAAAAAAGTTATGTGCCAATTTTCTTAGGCAAGGCATTTGTGGATAGGTTTCTTATTAAGTTTGGACTACAAATTAGCTCATGTGCTTAGTCATCCTTTATCATATATTCAATCAAAGGAACTCAAAAACAACAAAAATTACTCTTCATCTATGTATGATTTGTGACAAAATTTTATGCTAAGTTAGAGAGTATATAAGTTACTACAAACATCATGACTACTGCTTGTTGCCAGCGGATCCCTACTCATTCTATTTTCTGACTGAGCGATCAAATTTGGGGGAGAATCAGTGCAGCAAAAGAGAAGGAGAGAAAAAATGGTGTAGTATAATTTTAGGAACAAGTTGGCCCTTGGCCAGATCAATACTGCTTGCAATCTCATTGCCAAAGTGGCCAAAGACTATGTTAGGTTGATAAAATATGGGGATTCTCTTTACCGCTGCAAATATTTCAAGGTTGTTACACATGGATGAATGTGTGCCATTGTTAAGAGAATTGGACCGAGATTGGCTTACCTCGAACACGTGAGGCAGCATATGGAAAGGTTATCATTTATTGACCCAAATACCAGGACTATTTTTATCTATGGGTACCCTAATGTTGGCAAGAGTTCTTTTATTAATAAGATTACTAGGGCGGATGTGTATGTGCAACCTTATGCTTTTACTACTAAGTCTCTATTTGTCAGGAATACTGATTATAATTACTTGAGGTATCAGGTTATTGATACCCCTGGTATTTTGGACCACCCCTTGGAGGATAGGAACACCATCGAGATGCTTAGTATTATTGCCTTGGCTCATTTGAAGGCGGCTATTTTGTTTTTCCTTAATGTTTCAGGGTCCTGTGGTTATAGTATTGCACAACAAGTAGCTCTGTTTCATAGCATAGAACTTTTGTTTGTTGGCAATTTGGCTGAAGTGAGTACATAGATGTTTTCACTATGGAAACATATGATCCTCATGAAGATTGCACAAGTCAGAGAGCAAGTATAGTAGAGCGCATCACAAATTTTTCTAAGTGTGAGACATTGTTTTCATAGTGTACCAGGACACAGTTTTTGTTTGCGACATTGATTGGAGTGAGTTAAGTGCTTGTGCACTTGAACATAGACTCTATGATGGCTAATGATGACCCATCTTAGAGTGAAAGTCAGTACGACATGTACAGAATTAGTTATGATAGTTTTACTGAAGATAGTGTGAAGCCGACAGGACAAAATATGAAGGCAAAATTGGTAAAGAGTTAAGGGATTATTTTGTTTATCAAAATAATGACTTAACAATATAAAAGGATGACATCCTAGATGTTAACTCTTAGATAATGATATATGGAAGCCGACCATGTAAAGTTATTAGCCTTAATAACTTGTATATATATGCAATTGTAATTGAAAAGAAAATACATGAAGCGAAGAAAAAGTGATGTAATAAATGTAATTGTGAAGCAAATGTAATAGTGGTAATGCAAAGATAAGAGTAGCAAAGGAATATTGATACAAGTAGAAAAATTTTATGTACCTTGAACTATTTTGTATACATTGTATATTACTTTTTTGGGCAGTGGGCTCATCTAGTAATCAGATTTTGTATTGACAACTCCTAACAGGGTTGAGGCTTCTAACAAGGCCTATAGTCCCTTAATCAGGATTGATACACTATATGATTGTAATAGACTCCTAATAGGGCCAATATCCTTAACAAGATACTTTTGATTAGTGAATCTTTGTGGGTACCATCCTCACTGGGGTTTTCCCTTGGCCAGGGTTTCCTCGAGAACAAAAACAATGTGTTATGAGCTCTTTGATGTTATTGCTATGCATGTTATTTAGTTTCTTATGTTATGCATGTGTGAAGATAATCTGTTATATCCATATTTGGGAAAAAGATAAAGTTTTTAGAATACTAATTCACCCCCCCTCTCAGTATTCCCTATTTCTAACAATTGGTATCAGAGCATAGTTACTCGGAGAAGAATCATTCAAGGAAAGCCTAGCAGCTTGAGTAAGATCTCTATGGATATGGATCAACTACAGAAGAATCTTGATGAAGCTCTTGAGCAGATTGATATGCTTACTGATGAAAGAAACACTCTAAAAAGGAAATATGATGATGCAAAGAACCTTATTGAGAAATTGAAAAACAAGATAGAAGATCTGAAATCTGAAAAGGAATCCGAAGTTCTTATTGAAGATTGTGATAACAATTTAGAAAAAGAAAATGTAATCCTTAAGCATGAACTGAAGATAGAAAAATTGAAACTAAGTTTGAAAGATGGAAATGACAAAAATGAAGCAAATTTGAGATCTGAGAATTAAAGATTGAAGATTGAAAATGAAGAATTAAGATCTAAACTTGGCAAAGTAACATCTGAATTTGAGAAAATAAATTTGCAGCATACAGAACTTGAGAAATACAATAAGATTGTGAAAGGTGAATTGACTCAATCCAAACAACAACTTGAAAGGCTATATTCAAATAGTGAGAAGATCGATGAACAAATATATTTTGGGAAACCATCCTATGATAAGACTGGACTTGGATTTAATATATTCAGAACAAATGATGAAAGAAAAGAACCAGATCTGAAAGTATGTAAAAGCATTGATGAAAAGAAGTCAGATGAGATCAAAAAATCTGAAGATGCACCTAAAGAAGAAGAATCACCGAAGCAAGAAGAATCACCCAAAGGTATGCAAAGAGAATTCAAAGGTAGATGTTTTGGTTGTAATACTATTGGTCACATGAAGAGAGATTGCACAGGTAAAAAATTTAAACCTCTTAATGGTTATTGTTATAAGTGTCATGGTTTTGGACATAGAGCTATTGAATGTAGAAAATTTGAAGTTATTGAGAATAATTATGGTAGTAGAATGTTTAGGAATACTAACAATGCAGATGAGAGACCTACTGAAGATATGAACAGAAGAAATGGAGTAGTATGTTATAGATGCAACAAGGTTGGACACATTGCTAGAAATTGCCGGTCACAGATCAATCAGCAAGGACTGAGATATGGGAAAAATGGAATTGTTTGTCAGATATGTAACAAGATTGGACATACAACAAGATTTTGTAGAATGAACAATGGAACTTATCATCCTAACCCTAACCCTAGGAATCATGCAAGAAGAAATGAAAGTACAGGAAACAGTCAGAAAGGTTGCTACAGTAATGAAGATGAAGTAAAGTTTGTTAAAGGCACAGATCAAGGAGACATATTCAAAATTGAAGGTAATCAGAAAGGTGAAGTATCAAGTGGTAAGAGTGAATCCTTACTTGACCTATCTTTAAGCACTTAAATTATGTAAATTGCAATAGTTTAAGAACTTAGAATTAGTGTAGAAGTAGATTTATGATGCATTAAGTCTTGCGTAGTTAATGTAAGGTAGTTTATGATGTACTAATGCTATGGTTAAGAGCGCAAAAGAAAATGTTATGTTTTGTGAGATCGCAAGAAGTTTTAAGTTTTGCAGGTTAACAGAAACAACTTTTTGGAATGAAGCAGCAAAAGAATTGAATGTGATGTCAGACCTAAGTGAGATTCAAGTGATAAAAGGTTATGATCGAAGTTATTTTTCTATCAAAGTGAATTGAAGTGTTTGGAAGAGTAGAAAGTAGTGATTGGAAGCATTTTGCAGGGATTTGGTGAAGGATTGAAGTGTCGAATCTGTGGAAGCCCTAAAATCATGAATTTGAGGTATTTATCTTGATAAATCTTTGAATCGGTATAAGAGATTAGAAGCAATCATGGATGTATCCTTAATTCACAATGTCAGAGATAAGAATAGACCTAGATTGAAGAAAGAACTAGTAGAACCCTTGGAAGATGATCCTAAGTTAGCACTATCATCCATACCAGATGGAGTTTTGCATTTGGAAAATGTAAGAAGTTATCTTGGATGTAAGATTGAAACCCTAAGTGATAGTGACTTCACCAGTGAATATCAGAAGATTTACAATCAAGATATGAACATTTGAAAGACAATGAGATTGTTAGGTATTCATTGAAATATGATTTTGATGATGAAGAATGCACTAAGATCATTTTGAGTAGGATTCATAATGGGAAATTTTGGCTAGAGGATAGAGTAATAGACATTACTGCTCATTTGATTCATTATGTAATTGGATTATCTAAATCTGGTGCTATTCCCTTAAATGAGAAGAATATGAGGAAAATAGTTATTGATAACATAGTTTCATCCTATAATGGTAGAGGAATTGTAATCAGTAAAATCAAGCAAGATGATGTAAGATATTTGTGCAAAATCCTAACCACTAAGTTTTGTGCAAATTCTAGAGAAGATGATATGGCAGCTGGTATGGTACATATAGGATATTTGATGTGTGTTAACAAGGTACTAGTAGATATGTGTGAAATCCTAAGAATTCAATTGTTTGAAAACTTGGAGAAGATTAAGAAGACCAAGTATGCACAATTTAGATTTTCTTCTTTGATCACTTATATGTTTTTCTACCTATTAAGAAGATTTCCTTACTCAGTTATAGATGATTGGAATAATGGACAAAACACTATGGAAAGAATCAATAAAGTATATTTGAAACATTTTATTGATAATGTGAATGAAATTGTTATGTTGGTATTGAAGACATTTCAGAGATTGGTATCTAGCAGATCAAGGATTCCACAATCTAATGTGGAGAAATATAAAAATGACATATGTTTCATGGTTGACATTGACTTTACCTATATTGAAGTAGTGGAACCTAGAATTGAGTTCATAGACCCTCTTGGCTATGAGATATCCGAGGTAGAGATAGAAGGATATGTTGGCAGGTTACTTAAGAGTAAGTTGGACACCCAGTGCAAGAGATTTGGAACATTTGAAGAAAACTTCAACCTTGCTAAAGCTATAATGGAAGAAAAGCAGTCTAAGAAGAGAGTGGACAACACTATAAAGAAAATATTAAAGGATTCTGGCATGACAGAGCATGAGTTTGATATTAAAAAGAAGATAGCAGTAGCAATCAGAGGTATTGAGTAGAAAGAAATATTGTTTGTACCTCCCTTGTCATCAAGTGCAATTGAGCATGAACCTACACAAGTAAAGGTGAAAGTTGAGGAACCTGAGGAAGAACAAGAAACAAGGAAATCCACTAGATCCTCTTCTTCCACACCCAACAAGAGAGTGAAGGAAAGTGCTATAGGACCTAGTAAGAGGCAGAAAGTTTTGGTGCCACCAGTCCCTAGGAAAATTGCAGTAATTAAAGATGATGACACTACTGTGAAGAAGAAAGCATGGAAACCTAGAATTGAGAGAGTGAATGAAGAAATCATACAAGATGGAGACTTTACTAAGATGAATAAGTACTATGACCTTTATGACTATTCTGAGAGATTGAATCTTGAAAATTCTATTGTTAAGTACATGATTCTAGCTAACAAGAAGTTTGATACTATTCATGGAAAGATTCCTGATGACCTATTCAAGAAGCTTGTTAACAGGAAAATGAGAGCACAAGAAGAAGATAAAACTATAAGAGAAAATATGGTGAAGAAACTATGTTCTGAAAGATGATGAGCATCTTGAATAGATTTTTAAGCCCCTTGGCACTCTTTTGAGGACTAAGATGAGAACCATTCAGATCATGGCAGGATAGTATGAGCAAGTGAGAATAGAAACATAACAAGCAATAATTAAAGTTATGGCAGAAATTGTTGGAGAGACTTCAGTTGCAGCAGAGTAAGAGAAAGAAGTAGAATGGGAGGATATTCCCTCTCCACCTGCTATAAATATTGAAGAAGAATATATGAATGTTGAAGGTACAAAGATTACTTTGGAAATTGAAGAAAATGTATTTCAGAACTTAGAAAACATTGTTGACAATTCGGCTCTTAATGAACCGGATAGAACTGAAAAAGCAGAACTAACCCAATCTATGATTGAAGAACCTAAAGAAATTGAGGTTGCAGTACCCCTTCCTACAAAAGAAGACATCAGTATTACTCCTAAGAATAAAAAGAAGAGAGAAATTGGATCTTTATTTGAAGATTTAGGAAAGGAAGTTGATGATGATGATCAGTTAGAATTGATCACTTCCCTGAATAAAATTATTGGTAAAAACAAGAAGGTAAAGAATCTTGAAGGTTGTCTGAAGGACTTAACTGAAAAGTTACAAGGAGTTGTAACCACACAAATTGTAGATGTAGACCCTCTATAGAAAGCAAAGAAACTGATGAGAACCCTTGATGATGAGTTTACAAATTTATCTGAGATTGCAAATGTAAAGGCACAAGCAGACTATGAGGCTGGAATGCTTTTGAGTATCAATCAAAATATCAGAGATGATGTCAATAGTCTTGATATCTATATCAAGGATTTGAGGAGACATTTGGGAATAGGAAAGTCTTTGTACATATAGTGTACAACACCAGAGATTTTGGCAATAGAAGAAGACAAGCAGATCAAGCTGAAGGAAGCAGAGATTCAAAATGAATCAAACCTTCTTTCTAATCCTAATGTGAAGATTAGTCATGTTGAGAAGAAAGTTCGGAAGCTGTATGATGAAATAAGAATTTTGCAAGATGAGAGGAACAAAAAAATGAGGAGACTCACTCTTCTGAGAGAACATACTTCCATGAAGATAATTGTTATTGAAGAGCAGCTGGAAGAATGTCTTACAGCTAGGATATCATTTCAGAAATTTAGCTTTGAGACCCTCCAAGCATGTCAAATTGCAGCTTATGGACTGAGCACACTACTTAATGTGGCAGATTCCATCAAGAAGTCATGGGAAAAAGAGTTAGAAGCTATAAAAGTTGATTTTGCAGATTGTGTTGCAAGCCTACCGGCTTTGCAATAAGACATTTAAGGTATAATCTTTTGTGTTACAATTTTGTTAGCCTCCCTACTTTATTTTGTCATTGTTGTCAAAGGGGGAGAGATATATAGAAAATTGAGAATTATACAAAGTAGAAGATTGATAGTATTATGTATACTCTTAGGGGGAGTATTGCAGTATATAAGAACTATTTTTTGAGGAGATATAAGGATAGTATATATCTTATACTATGGCCAATTTTGAGACAATTTTAAAATTTTTACTATTGTACACTTAGCCAATTTTCTCATATGTTGCCACCAATGACAAAGGGGGAGATTGTTGGCAATTTGGCTGAAGTGAGTACATAGATGTTGTCATTATGGAAACATATGATCCTCATGAAGATTGCACAAGTCAGAGAGAAAGTATAGCAGAGCGCATCACAAATTTGTCTAAGTGTGAGATAGTGTTTTCACAGTGTACCAGGACACAATTTTTGTTTGTGACATTGATTGGAGTGAGTTCAGTGCTTGCACACTTGAACATAGACTCTATGATGGCTAATGATGACCCATCTCAGAGTGTAAGTTAGTATGGCATGTATGGAATTAGTTATGATAGTTTTACTGAAGACAGTGTGAAGCCGACAGGACAAAATATGAAGGCAAAATTGGTAAAGAGTTAAGGGATTATTTTTGTTTATCAAAATAATGATTTAACAATATAAAGGGATGACATCCTAGATGTTAACTCTTAGATAATGATATATGGAAGCTGACCATGTAAATTTATTAGCCTTAATAACTTGTATATATATGCAATTGTAATTGAAAAGAAAATACATGAAGCGAAGAAAAAGTGATGTAATAAATGTAATTGTGAAGCAAATGTAATAGTGATAATGTGAAGATAAGAGCAGCAAAGGAATATTGATACAAGAAGAAAAAAGTTATGTACCTTGACCTATTTTTTATACATTGTATATTACTTGTTTGGGCAGTGGGCTCATCTAGTAATCAGATTTTGTATTGACAACTCCTAACAGGGTTGAGGCTTCTAACAAGGCCTATAGTCCCTTAATCAGAACTGATACACTATATGCTTGTAATAGACTCCTAACAAGGTCAATATCCTTAACAAGATACTTTTGATTAGTGAATCTTTGTGGGTACCATCCTCACCAAGGTTTTCCTACGGCTAGGGTTTCCTCGAGAATAAACAATGTGTTATGAGTTCTTTGATGTTATTGCTATGCATGTTATTTAGTTTCTTATGTTATGCATGTGTGAAGATAATCTGTTATATCCATATTTGGGAAAAAGGTAAAGTTTTTAGAATACTGATTCACCCCCCCCTCTCAGTATTCCCTATTTCTAACATTGTTTTCCAATAATCCTCTTATTGTAGTTTGTAATAATATTGATTTGCAACCACTAGAGACACTACCAGAGGAGGATGCAAAATTAGTTATGGAGATGAGATCTGAGGCTGGGAAAAATATGGGTGGGTTCTTTGGGAATTAGATGGGGGGGATGATGGTACGCTACTCTCTATGAGTTCTTTGAAGGAAGAAGGGGTGATTGCGATGAAGAATGCGGCATGTGAGAGGTTGTT
>BSBK01001555.1:1890000-1972500 GCA_027943335.1 Chamaecyparis obtusa | reverse complement strand
TTAATGCAAAGTAACACCTAAAGATAAATATCTAGACTAATCACCAAACAGGATGTCGTTGGTGATTACTCTAGATATTTATCTTTAGGTGTTTTTTTTTAACATTCCATAATTGGTCGAAATTTTGACTAACCTTGGTCGAAACCCTCACAAAGACTGGTCTACATATCAACCATTCTGTGTCAAAATTTAGCGTTGTGGGTTTGGCATCCTGGTCAGATGGGCCAAACATTTCAACCTACATTGGTGAACTTTCAAAAAAGTAATGTGCCAATTGCGGATGTGAATTTTGACTAAGATTGGTGTAGAACATTATAACTTAACAATGATGTGTCAAAATTTTGACTCAAAAAATAGTGACAAAACCATTTGTAGATTATTCGACCAATTTTGGTAGAAAATTCAACCATTTTTTCATAAAAAATAGGTGCCAATTTTACTATTGGTTCGAATACATCCATGCAATATAGAATCCAAGTCTTGTACCACTTACTTAGGCTTCATAGGCTTTTGATCCAAAGTCACCAGCAAGCTAAAATATCCTTGAGAAACTCCAAAGAAATAGGATGACATCAAATTTATATCACAACTAGCTCAACGTGATCACTCAACATGGTACTAATTATATTATTGATTTAGTCAAGTTTCATTCTAAAGCATTGGAAGTGAGAAAAGACCTGAAGGTTGAAATTAATTTGTGGAAAAAAGAGAGAACCAAATGAAATGTCGTTGTGATAAAGATGAATGAAGTTCATAAGTATGGTGTTATGAAGTTTTTAGGGAAAAAATTTGTGCAGTTCTTTGATGATAATGCTCTATATTTCTCTAAGAAAAATATTGAATAGCGCGACTCTATTTTTAAACAAGGCCATGAAGAATCAACTAAATTGTTGAAGGAACTTATGGGGTTAACCGAAATTATGTAGAAAGATCTGAAATGCATAAATATTCAGTTCTTAAAAGAGGATGGAAAAATGATTGAAGACTTTGATGAGATGGTAAAAGCTTTCAAGGATAAGATCACAATCATTAAGGAGATCGAGAATTTAACCACTGATGACTTCTCATAATTGTATAGGATTGAGGCCATAGTTACTGTGTTTTGACTACTTAGAAACTCATCCAAGTAAGGTGTCTCAAATAAATAAGGATAAGGAGGTGTGGAGACAAAGGATTGTGCACATTGGGCTTCCTTATCACCAAGCAATCGTCTCCTTCTCTATAACACACATGGATTAGACGAAATATCATGTTGTATCATCCACTTCAAATCAACCAACAGATTCTGCTAACATATCTCAACATTGATCGTGTACCATGATTTCAAGAGTAAAATAAAATGGATTTACTATCTTTTATTTTTTCTTCCTCAATTAGTTTAGTTTTAGCAAAACTATGTACTCCCTGTGGAAGTTTGTTTAACTCTAGTTCTAAGAACTACCTAGCCTGGTGGCTATAAGTATGTTGTTTAATGAATTTGAAAAGATTCAAACTTTAATAAATTAGAAGTATAATTAGAACATATAGAATCTATCAAATTTTGATGTGATATATTTTGTTTGAAGAAAACTTTTATTTAAAAATAAAAGAATATCTTGTGCTTTTACATAATCTATGTATTCGTGAATCCTTATTCAATCTCTATTGGGATTTATTTATGGTGTGTACTTTTAAAACATTTCTTCATTCTGATTATGTTCATGCAAAAATTTGGAGTGAATGTATGAAATTGTTTAATTCTTTATTTGGTCATCGGCAAAATCTGTGAATTTTGTTTCAAGTGTGAAAATTTCTACTTATGTCCATTTCATGGTTATGAATGAATGTGGAAAAGCCTTTTATGCTTTCTGGTTAAAAGCATGTCTTCATTTAATTTTTTCTAATTAATTCATTGAAGATGTTAAAGATATCTACACCTTTGAGCAAAGGTTGAACTGATTAAGGTTCTTCCAACTGTGGTTCAATTTGTTCTTCGCATAGGGCACACGAGTCATTTTAGTTATAAGTATTTATGCAAGGACAAATCTGTTAACCAACACATAGCCATGGTTTTCCTAAGAGAATATTATAATTAGGAGCAATGAGCATGACATGAATAGGTGTGGGTAAAATAATAGGACCTACTTTAACAGGTAAAGTGATAATACCCAAGGTTTATTTAGTAACATAATCAAAGCCACATATAGTAATAGAATTAGGTTTAATTGATGAAATATCTAACTTAGTTTTATGCAACAAATCAAGGCTACATGCATTAAGACCATATCCATTATCAACTAAAGTTCTTTTGAATAATATTACCATTTATAAGGAAAATAACCATAAGATATTTATTTTGATCTTGAATTTCCTTAGGAGGCAACTCATCTTGAGAAAACATAATTTGAGCTTTTTTATAGGCCGCAATCATGCATTCCATTGTGGATTTTATATTATCTTGCACAGGATGTGGGATAGTCATATTTCTCAACGATTTTTGTAATACTTCATGATATGTAAGTGAATTTTGAAGAAGCTCCCAAAGAGATATCTTGTTAGGAGTAGCACTAAGTTTCTCTACTAAATCATATAATTTTGCAAGACATTGAGGAAGATGGGTTGTAGGAGGAATCACTGGTTGAGAAGTAGAAAGAGAAAGAGGAACAACTAAAATTGTAGGTTGTTTATTGTTTCTTATATTATAAGTGTGAGAAAGTTAATTATAATTAGATTTTTGATTACCTTTCATGACAAAGATTGGTTTATTTTGAGGTGTAGGGTTATCTTTATGAAGATGGAAAACAACCTTAGGATTTCTAATACCCAAAACATTGACAAAATTAACTTGATCAAGCTCTTGATTGTTCAAAGTTTTATCACTCAGAGGGAGAGAATCAAGGAAAGTAGTAATTATATTATTCTCTTCTTCCAAGGTATCCTCATGAGTAGTAAAATATTTAGAATGGGGATTAGGTATTTCCATCAATTCTTCATCTCTAAAAGGGATGTCATTTAAAGAAGTAAGATGATATTAATAAAGGTATTTATAATATTCTCCTCTTGCTCAAAAATATCCTCATAAAGTGGGTACTTCTTAGGAGAAAGATGAACATCATGCATGAATGTGTCATCTCTAAAGGGAGTAGAAGAAATGTTAACCACAAGATCATCCTCTTTTATCTATATTGCTTCATGAGGGAGAGAATAATCAATATCCATTTCTAGTGGTTCATCCCAAATAGGGAGATCATTGATAGTAGAAATAGAAAAAACTTTAGGGTAGGGATAAGTATATTTCACTAAATCTTCATTCCTAAAGGGGAAGTCATGGAAATAACTAGAAGGTAAGGTATCATGATGCATATTAATAAATTTCACCAAGGTAATCTCATGTGAGGGGGACATATCAAGAGAAGAGTTAACACAAATCTTCAATGTGTCTCCCTAGAGGGAGAGATCATGGAGAGAAGGGTTAAAAAAATATTCTTGCACTGACATGTCCTTGAGGATAGGGGGCCCTTAGGAGAGGGGTAAAGTGATAAAAAGGGAGACTAAGCCACTATCACCTTGAGAAAATATATACATTATTAAACTAATCTAAAATCTAAAAACATGATAAAAATGCATGAAGCAACATGGAATTTTTCTTTTGTCTTTTTTCAATGTAAATACATAAAAAGAAGTAATGCAATTCATACCAAATCAGAAGTGGAAATGTTGTGAGTCAAGTTCACAAAAATGTACAATAATAAATGGAAAGAAATGCAAGGAGGTAGATCACTTCTTCATTTTAAAGTTGTAGATTTGAAAGGAAGATGTCCCAATAGGCTAGGATGGTCTCGAGCATTGAATAGGTCAATGAACCTTTGCTAAATATATAAAATCTAAATGGGAAATGATAATGAGATAACAAATGTAGATTAGAGAAGATGTTGCATACACCTAGATCAAGATAGAAGGCTTTTTTATTCAAATTTGAATATCAGATAGATAGAATCTCGTAGACACCTATACTTACAAATCTAAAATTTATGAACTGCAATATAACTCCAAAATAAATTTGAGCCTATTTTGGAAGGTAAATAATGTTTGAAATATCTTGTACCTAGGTATAAAATGTTTGGAACATTCTATACCCTGAGTTTTTACCCAAAACATTCAGGGATGCTTCATCCAGTTCCGATCTTCCTAGAATAGTTGTGATAGTTGTATAGCCTATTCCTACACATAGAAAAATAGGAAAGAAGGTTGTGTAAATGGGTCTACCTTAATCAAACCCCTACTCAAGAATCAACCTTGGAAATGTAATGAAAATTCATAAAGGAAAGATGAAATAGAAGCTAGATTTGAATCACAAATTACCTTATGCTTTGATAACATGATGCCTCATTTTATGTATCACAAGTGTTAGTGAAATAGATTTAACTCCATAAAAACCCAAAAGGAAATAATGAAATATAATCCTTTTGTAATGGATGTTGCAGTTTTCCACAATGCTTGATGAAGAAGAAGAATGCTTTGAAGACTTGAATGCTTGAAGACCTTGAGAATGCTTGGATGCAAAATTATAGAAGAGAGATCAAATTTAAATTGTTTGATTTCTTCTTGATCATGTTGGTTTTTAAAATAAGGAAATATAGGGTTTTTATATATCTCTCACAATATCTTGGGGGTTAAAAACCAACCAAGTTGACTATAAGTCATAATCCTCCACTAAAACCCTAATATAGGTCCCTAATTCCAATTTGAGCACAAAATTAGAGGTATAATTTGAAATTCCCTATACCTAGGTACAAAATGTTTTAAATATTATGTACCCACTAATAAGGACCCAAATCAGGACCATGGGTCTCAGGAAATGAGAGGATATAGGAAAATATGGTATAGCTAGTTCTAAGGTTGGGAGAGAATATAAATGTCATAAATGGTAATATAAGGCTTAGGTGATGAAATGAATTATGGGATTGCAAAAAAAATAGAGGATCACACTTAGAAATAAGTGCTCAATGAGTGTTAGGAGAGTGTGAAATGAATGTGGGAACCCATACATACTCGAATAGGGCTAAAATCAACATATAATTATAGATGCTACACTTTTAGGATGGCACAATATTAAACATGGATGTGTGCAACAAAGTGTTAAGACTTGGGAGAAACCTACATCACACTAGCCTTTGGAAGGGTTAAGTCTCTAACCTCCTTTGTTTCCATCCTCTACCTCATCATATAGTATTTCCCTACCTTAATTTCATCTAGATATTATTTTGTCCAATCTTCTTCATGCCAAGTTAGTTGCTCAACTCAAACAGAAAAAGAAATATTGACACGATCTTATGAATCTTCCCTTTTTCATGTATCATTGATATCATGACCACTCTACTAATGATTTTCAAGATTTTCATCATAAAATCCAACAACTGATTGATTATGAAATCATTTACATAACATGTAATAATGAGTTGTATTTCAATTCTCATTGTTTTAAATAACATTTTAGTTCCTATTATGTTGCTCCACACTATGTGACATTGTTAGATTAATCCTTTGTGGGCTCTTTGTCATTCATGATGGTTAAATTTCAAGCGCAACCATACCTTTCAAAAAATATAATATATTTTCTTATCCTTGTTTCTATGTCTAGGGGAAATGGTAGTATTTTTTTATCTCTTGTCCTTTCTAAGACCCCGCCTTCCCTCAGTTAAGTGGTGTTTTTTTTATTATGTGACATTATTTTTTACAAGGAATTATTTATTTTTTCCATAGATTCTCTCTTATGAAAGAGGTGTGTATCCTTGATCGCAAACTTTTTTAAAGTATTTATAATTACATGTGAATTATAAATGAATCCCTTAATTGGGGGCTAAAAGTGTGTTATCCTTCATCAAGAATCCCTTTACCTAACAATGGGTAAGGTGTGAATTATTGTTCTCCTTCCCTCTTTTGATCAATGATGTAATTTTGGTTCAAGATATCCTCTTGGAGGTAGATGTATTTTGAGCAAAGATCTCTTCCTCCTTTATGCATTCAACGTGACCTCTTTATACTTATTGCACAATATCTCTTTCCAACCATCTCTTCCTTATCTCATAGGAGTTGTGGCCTCTTTGACTTGGACTGACTATTTTCTTAGGGATATCTCCTTAGTGTTGAAGGTTTTTATCCTTGTTCTTCTTTTCCTTAAGATTTCAATATAGTCTTATTTTTCCAATTTAAGATGGGGAATAATGGCCTTCTTGTTGCAAATATTTTGGTTATTTTAAAGGCTGAGTCTACTAGCATAGTAGAATTTCTTGAGATTGTATGGATCTCCTTTTCACCATTGGTTATCTTTGGGATTGATTGAACTAGAATAACATAACTTTCTATCCCCTTTTTACCTCTCCCTTGTGTATATTTTTGAGATGAGTTGATTATCATAACACAACTTTCTAGCCTATAAACTCTCTTTGTACAAAACTCTCTCTTTTAGGATGATTTTACTAGCATAATACAACTTTCTTTCAATTGTTCCTCCTCTCTTCGCATGGATCACCTATTATAGTACAATATGCGAGCTTATTGTTGGATTAATTATGGAAATTTAAGTAATGAGAGTGGAGGGGTAAATCAATACTCCAAAAGATTTTAACTACTTTTCTAACCATTCACCTAATTAAAAAATTTGCATACATCATCATAGATCATAGAAATCAAAACATAAAACACATCTCATAACACCATTATTTTTGGTCTCACAAAAAACCTTGGTCAGAGGAAAAACTATGGTGGGGATGGTACCCACAATACTTCACTACTACAGTAAAAATTTTGCTTGGTTAGAGCTACAAAATTTAGCTATTTCTGATAGCTTACCTTGCTAAGAGTATTTACCTTGCTAAGAGCATAAAGACTTATTTATTCTACCTTGCTAAAGGATTTTACAACTCTAATATTAGAGATGTACCCTGTTAAAGGATTTACAAATTAAGATCTATTAGGGGCTACTCGGTCAAGGGATTTTACAATTATGAATACATAATAAATCAGTACATAAACTGTCTATAATGATGCATCAACATATGTTTTTCAGACTCAATATGCTCAATATCAATTTACCTCATTTTGTATTTCACTCACAATTCAACTTCTATACTCAGTAGCCTCAACTCTGATTCACATTCACAATTCTTCTTTAACTTCTCTTTTACTCGATAGCTTCTCTTCTCTTCATCATCTATTCTCTATAATTACTCTTGTCTCTCTAACTTCTACTCACTCTCTCTCTGATCTTCATACTTTGATCCTTTTATACTCAATCTAGAAGTAGTGGAAATGTTCTAGATTCTTCTCCTTAAATGGTGCTACCAATGGTTACATCTCTGATGTATATGTTCCACTTAATTTTCATTGGCTGAGCTTATTTTGTAATCATGTGTAATCATCTTTTTTAAATCTCCACTTCATTACCAAGAAATCTTCTCGAGATCTATAAAAATTTTTATGCTTGGTGTCCAGATTCAATGTATCTAATATAATCACTTATGTTGGTTTGTATTACTCGGTAGCACATTTTTTTCTTACTCGGTAACATGTATACTCTTAGATTGGTAAATAAATTTCTCTTTGACTCAATAACTTTTGTGACTCAGTAACTACTCAATGCTTGCCTTGCCTTGCTCTGTACCTGTTTCTTACTTCCCTTTACCAAAATTGTATTTTTCTTTACCGACTTACTTATCTGCTTTACCAACTGACTTTGACAAACAATACGACTTTAAGAAAACTAATGAAAATAAAATAACTCTTTAGGAGTATCAATCTCCCCCTTTGGAATTAGTTTGGCATCTTTGTTAAAAAATTCAAAGTCATCAAAATTTGACCATGTATGAACTCTTAGTATAAATCCTTATAACTCCATAGCTTGATAACTCTCCATTATCCATTTCTCCCCATGTGACAATACTTCCTATATGAACAACCCCATAATAGGTGATAATTTTCATGCCAAAGCTTCTCCTAAGAATAGTATATTCAAACTAAGTATCATTTTCCCTATCATGAAGTGCATTTAAATTGTCAACCCAGGCATGTATACTTGAAATGGGACAACACAATTTGTGTACTAAGTCTCTTATGGAGTCATTTTGCTTAAGCATCATGAAGGAAAATACATGAAAGAAACTTATACTATTGTTGCAGGAAAGTAAACATACACAACTACTTAATGAAAATGATGTTGATAACTATAATTTTAATCTTAACCTATTATGTCAACCCAAAGCATTCACAATGATTATCTTTGTAGGTGTTGTAGGAACATACATAGTGTGTAGTGCTATAGGAAAGAATGGTGAATTCTACTTGACTATTGTAAATGCTTAAAAAACTTAACCTGGTATACTCTAATCCATCTTCCAACTGGTCCCTCTTGGTCGGATTCTTCTAACTATCAACACATAATAGAACTCAAATTCACTTCTTCATTGTATTTCTAGAAAATTGATTACATTTCATGAATAATACATAGAACTGGAAAAGTAACTTTTCTTCAGATCACATAAAATAATACAACCATCTAACTAAATTTCTCTCTAATAATCATATCCCTTTATGTAGAGGATTGATACTTATTTGAACATAAAAGATAACATCTAACTAATTCACACCGTAAAGAAAGGAAAATGCAACAGTCCATGACAAAATATCATAAAGGTTGCATAACCACTTCAACAAAACATTGATCACTGAGAAAATATAGTGTAGGTATGTTCCTATATTTCTTGGAATGATTTTCTCTTCAATTTATTAGGAGTGTCTCATGGTATCATAATGGCTCTTCATCATCATGACTGAGTCTTCCTCGCTCTTCATCAATGCTCATTGATCCGCTCTTCATTCGCTCCTCTTTCCCTGGCAGGTTAGTGGCACATGCATATATTCAGTTATTTAACCATTCATCTTAATCCAAATATTAGAACATACATTCAAACAATTATATGAAATATTACAACATATGTAAAATATTTGGCAAAGTATATCAACTATTATATACACATAGATTTTATTGGTTTGACTGTACTTATAGCATTTTTATAGGTTCAAATAATGAAAATGCATAACAAGTGTTTTAGAAATGTCTTAGAATAGAGCATAAAAGTATCATAAAATAAAGACAAATTATTGACTCATAATCTTCCCCCTACGAGCATAATGGTTGTCCTAAACCATTACATTTCTTTTCTATTCCTTAGAACTCCCTAACTTTAGTCTTTGCCCTCCTTTTACTCTTGAAAGTGTAATAGAATCCTCTAATCTTTTCCCAGTAATCAACCATGTAATCTTCCTGTAGCTGATCCATTTTCATAGCATTAATATAGTACAAATGCCACATGAGCATTGGTGGTTGGAATGTCAAAGGACACCAGAGCTCATGCCGAATTTTCCTTCCCAACTACATGTACATAGGTGCTCTATTCATTGTTTCTTCAAGGTTGAGAGGACTATGTGGCTATGACTTCTTAAAAGCCTTTGGAAACCTATTCCATCTATTCTTGTAATACCCCAAAAATGGGCTATAAGTTCATTAATCTCCTACATCTTCAATTCGAATGAAATCGACATCAAAGTCCTAATCTAAGGCACATCTAAACATCATCGAATCATAATTGATTATCTTAAATTCTGCATCAGGGAATATTCTTAGCAATATTCCTAATCATCATAATTATCTTTAATTTTATAATTATTTGGCAATAAATCACATTTATCCTAAAGTTTGATTAATTGAATATTTTCATATTTAATTAATTAGATTTAATATTTGCCACTTAATTGTGTAATTAAATTTAATTATATCTATTATTAATTGTATTATTTAATTTTGATAATAAATCTAATATCATATGAATAATTGATTAAATTCTTATTTAATTAATTAAAGCAAGTTGTCATTATTTAATAATATAATTTTTAATAAAAGTTTGATTAAATAATTGATTAACCCATAAATCAATTATTTTATTTTTAAAAGCAGTTAAGTTGGAAATAAATCACTTTATTATTAAATTAATTCATAAATAAAATATGCACAATCATAAAAGCAAACAACTATCAATTATCAATTAAAGCTAAACTCTATTTTGAGTTAAAGCTTAGCTTTTGCATGTTTTTGTGAGTTCATTATCCTTTATTTAAAAATAACTCAAAAATCAACCTGAGTTATTTGAGTGATTTATGGATTTTTTTCATGCACCTCCAAAGCCTTGGATTTCTATAAAAATAATGCTCAGCTCTTCATAATTCATCTCTCAATCATCTCTCAAATTTGCATCCAAGCATCTCATGTTTTTGCACAATCACGCTGGAGAATTGGAATTGAAGAATCAAAGCTCTTGCGAATCGACATCTTTGTGAGATCAATCTTATTTTTGCATTCATATTGCATATCATTGTTAGATTAGCATTGCATATCAATTTTCAATAGCATTCATAGCATATCAATTTCATCTAGCATAGATTCATATCAGTTTTTTTCATTCTTATTGCATAGAAAATCCAAAAAAATAGATTAATTGCATTCAATTCATATCTAGATCAATTGCATTCAAATCCTTCATTTAGGTGTCGTCTAGGTCACTGATCTCGATTACAATTTGAGAACATCAATCTCGCACCTATTAGAAGGCAGTAAATCGCTTGGTTAGATTAGTTTTCAATTTTGCATGATTTGATTATAGCTAACCTCTAATGTTTTACTGAGTGTTGTGTTTATAGATCAGGTACAATTTTCACACACACATTTCTGGCGCCCACCGTGGCGCAACCCACATTTGCATGCTGATTTTGATTCTTGGAGCTAAAACCCTAAAGTTTCAAAGATTTAATTTTATCTCCCAAAAGGCTTGGAGTTTTGGTCTGAAATATTTTTTTCAGGTTGGAGACATATCAAGGAAGCTTCGAAACAAAATTCAGAATTTTCTGAATTAGTTTGAATTTTTAATAATTTTTTTTCAATTTTTCATAAAAAATTAATATCTGACACAAATCAGCATATTTTTCTAAAATTTTTACATTTTCAGAAAGCTCTTCAAATTTTAAAGGGGATCTATTATTTGTGTTTTAAATTTGGATGCAATTTAATAGCTCAAATAGTCAATTTGCAAAAACTGGTCTGTTTTGATAAAACGGGTCTCTAGGGCACAAATGAAGAGATTTTTCTAAAATTTTTGCATTTTTGGAAAGCTCTCTATTTTTTAGTAGGGGTATTTATTCTTAATTCCTATTTTTGTGGCCAAAATCATATCAAAAAAATCAGATCTTGTTGACTAGGTCAAATGTAGTGCAAAAAAATTAATTAAAATTTTATGATGGGTATGCACTTATTTTTCATATGATTCAATGCATGATATGAGTTGTCATTTGGATTAATTTATGGTTATTATTTCTCCTAACAATTGATTTTTAGAGCTAACCCTATGGTTTTCATAAGTTGAATATATTTTGCATATCTTGTTTGCTTGTTTGCTTGTTGGAGAGTTCGTCACTTGCTTGCATGGAAAAGCTCAACAAAAATTGCTAAAAATTAGGTAAAATCCACTAAGTGCATTGTGAGGATCATGAGGTATTCTCCTTGTTCTGAAAACATTTTGATTTGGACTTAAAATAAATCTCTTATGTGTCAAGCTTGTGTACATCTTTTCATGCTTTTGATCTATTTCTACACACTTGCATAATTTGATACTAGGTTGTGATCCCTTAAGGATTCATTAAGTAGTCTTAGAATACTTGTGATTGATCTTGATTGCTATCTTGGGTTATTGGACTCGCTAATCTGTTGGCCCCTCATTTCCGCCCCGTGGTTGCAATCTCAACGCCATAAAGGGGAGGGGTCAACAGGACAGAAGCGTTAAGTGTTCCACTTGGCAACCCTTTTGTGCTTTTAGGAACTCACTTGTTTTCTAAGTTGTGGACTCATTTTAAGCTTGTGTGAGGTGTTAAGTGTTCCACCTTGTGGACTCATCTCATATTTTCTTTAAGCGTTAAGTGTTCCTCTTTCTACTTTTTGGATGCTTTTGGTAGATTTTCTTTCGGGAATATATCTGTGCTCACATATTAATTAGGCCCTATGAACACTATTTGTGATTCTTGAGAGATTGGATTCTTAGAGAAATATTTCTTGACGATAGAATCCTTGTAGGTAGGGAGGATACTTAGTGCGTTTCACATTCAACTTGGTTAGTGCATCTTCTCTTATTGATCGACACATTCTCTCTCCGGAGAGGTTGATAGATCACATAGGGTTGATATAACGAGCTTTGGTAATCAAAATTAGTTAGTGTGTCTTCTCTTATTGATTGATACATTCTCTCCCCGAAGAGGTTGATAGATCACGTGGAGTTGATATCACAAACCTTGGTGGAACAAAACTTTGTCTTAGCGTGTCGGATTAATCTGCTTGCTTTGTTTGGGTTAAAAGTGAAGAGGTGTCAAAACCTTGAATCTGGAGCCAAGTCCCCTTGTGGTATAAATCTATGAGTCACCTTTAGAGAGGGTTAACCGTAGCAGAAAATCCCTTCACAGGGCAAACTACGTTGACGGAACCTCAAGCCGTAATAGCCATTTTTGCCATGGTAGTGACAACCGCTATATAAATGTCCTTGTGGAAGAAATCTCCACGGGTATGGTTCATTGTTGGGTTGTCAGATCTCCCTAGCAGCTCTTGAAGATTAAGTTCTCAGACTATGTCAAAACCCTGGTGCGCCAGGATTGGAGTTCACCCCTTTGAATCATAAAAGTTGCAGAGTCAAACCATTACTAAAAACCCTAGACAGGCCAATTTTTCACTTTCAGGTATATGTGTGTTATTGCAAAACTTTTCAGAACATACACAATTAGTACTCTCAGGGATTAGCACAATTTGGTCACTTGATTGTTCATGCGCAAGGTTTCTTTTTCCCTTGTTCATTGTTTTCAGACATGCTTGGAATCACTTGCTTGCTATTCTGCATGTTTGTTTATCTACTTGGCTATTAAAAATGATCAAATCTGGTATAACCTTCAAAATTTGGATAGTACAATTTGCAAACAATCCAAAACTGAAGACCTTAAATTTTGCAAAAATTGACATAAAATATTTTCTGGAGTCAAAAGTCATACGAGTTTTGTCAAGTGTCATTTCAGTATTGCCCATCTGTCGTATGAGTGAGAACCCAGTGTCATACGAGTTTTCAAACCAGCACATTCAAGAAAGTCAAAACCCTGTTAGCAACTGTCGTACGAGTTTTGTCAACTGTCATTTCCTTGCTACCCAACTGTCATACGAGTTTAGCAACTGTCATTTCATAGACTACCCAGTGTCGTACAAGTCTGCAGAGTGTCATTTGGAAAAATTTGAGAGAGTTGTCAGAAATTGTCAAATTGCAAGATATCCAATGTTTCCAGCCTAGTTCCAGAATCTGTCAAAAATATCATTGTGTCAGGAACAGAGCAGTAGCTATTGAGCATTCTACCATTTTCTGAGTTTGATCTTTTGAATTCGATCTAGTCTTCTATTTGATAAATTTGAGTCCTTTTTATCTCGTGTCAAAACCTTGTCATAACTATCAATCTTCAATCAATCTTCAAAAATAGACTAAGTGTTGAGAACTCGTGTCCGCTATCTTTTGGGCGATCTATCCCAACATCTAGGGCACAGTTTCCTTCACCCACATCTCATCAGATCTTCAAAACTATCATAATCTTGACAAGGTTGAACCATCCGATTTTCTTGAATCAAATTGTTCTTCAGTTGTCTTCATCCTTTTCTTCTGTTTCATTCAAAGTTAATGGTAGAGACCAGAGCTTCTTCACACAAGAAATCAGAAGAAACATCTCAACACTTAATTTTGACCAATACCCCAGGTCCAACTCTTGAACAACTCATCAAGTCAGGTATTTATGAAGACGACGGTCTCAGTAACTTTTGATTGAAAAATGGTTACATACCTCCTCTATCAACTCACAGAGGTAACCAGAAAACTCCTCCTCAATCTATTCCAGGGAGCCCAAAAACTCCTACCATGTCTCAAGCAGGGACAAACCACGGTTCTCTAGGAGGAGGATCCCAAGGACACCATTCTCAACATAATGCCGACCAAGAACCTACCCCCTCTGAAATCCATCGATGTCAGAATGATGATGAATTCCAGAGAATGATGAGGCATTTCTTGAAAGTGGATAGAGAGGCATACTTTTTACAATTAGCCCAGGAAGGGGCTAAGCTTCCTCCCAACTTTAACGTTGATGATATAATCACACATGAGGAAGAAACTCCACTCACAGCTATGACAAAATAGATGCATGCTATACAAGTCAAATTTAACAATCTTAAGAAGGAGAAGGAACCCAAGGAGTTCTCCATGGAGGCCCTATGTCCTTTCCCGTTCGACAAAAACTTGTATATGCCACCATTCCCAAAAAGAGTGGAGATACCAAAGTATGAAAAATATGATGGACACTCTGATCCTCAAGATCATGTCAGAGAGTTCTGTACGCAATCCATGGAATTCATGCATGAACCGACTTATCTAATGCATCTTTTTCCTAGATCCTTGGGAGGAGCATCCATTCAGTGGTTTTCAAGATTACCTTCTACGATCAAAACTTTTGAGGAATTTATTAAATTATTTTATCAACAATATTCCTACAATATTCAACATCCGGTCACCATGATCGATATCTGTAACCTCAAGCAATATCCAGGGGAATCATTCCTAACTTTCCTCAAGAGGTGGAGAAAGAAGTTCTCTCTATATGCTAGACAAATTCTCGAAATGGAAAAACTTGAAATCTTTATCAATAACCTTGTTCCAGAGCTCAATTATCCATTACAAATGCAAGATCATGTATCTTTTGATAAAATGGTGGATAATGCAATCAAGATTGAGAAAGTACTTGTCAAGAAAGGAGAAATCACACTTCAAAAGGACAAGTCTGAATCTGGATCTAGCTCAAAAGATAAAAACAAGAGCTGGAATAGAAACAAAGGTATCGTCTTTGATGGTGTTGTTGACACTATCCGCACCCCATCAAAGGCACCGGCCTACAATCTCACCCTTGCCACCAAAGTCATTGAGGCTTCAGAGCAAAAATCTACTTAACCATCTCCAAAGAAGCCATTCAAATGATGGGATAATAAATGAAAGTTTACTCCCCTGGGAGAATCGTTGGAATTTGCCCTGAGAACCCTAATAGCTGATAAAATGATCTCTTTACCACCAATCTGAAATCCTGATCCAGATCCAAAACCATATTGGTGGAAAGATAATGAATTCTGTGCTTTCCATCGGACTAAAGGCCACAGAACTAATGGATGCTTCCACTTGAAGCATACCATTCAAGACTTGATAGATCAAGGGGACATCACGATCGATAATCCTACTAGCAATAATGATCACACAGCATTTATAGAACCGTTTCCACAACATGGCAAGGGAGTTTCCACTTCTCAGCCTAACATGGGGGCAAAAGTCAACTACGCTTACCCTGGAAACAATGCTGTCATCAATATGGTTGAGCCATGTCTCTCTGAGAGCTGCAATGTCATCACAATTGTGTGAAGAGACAGAAATCATTCCTCAGCTAATGCGGTTACTAGATCACAAGCTCAGGCTCATCTGAAAGGACAAACACCAAGTTCATCTAATGTCCCTAAGATACCTTTCAATCTCACATCTGCTTCTAAATAGAAGGTTGCCTCAAAATATTCCAATCCAAAGGATACAAGACCTACATCTTATAGCATCATCCAACAACTCCAGCATACCAATGCCAAAATCTCTATGTTTGAGTTACTTCGAATATCTCAGCCTCACAAAGATACCCTAGACAAAGCTTTTCTTGGCTCTAATGTTCCTGATGATCTAGATCTAGATAGGTTCCGGACTATGGTTGGTCATCTAATGTCTCTGCAATATATCTCCTTTTCAGAGGAAGATGACAACTCCCTAAGTCACCCACATAATCAGCCCTTGCACATAGAAGTCTTGATCCAGAACCGTCGAGTCAAACATGTGTTGATAGATGGGGGCGCAGGCCTCAACATTTGTTCTTACAACTTAATCACACAGTTGGGATTCTCAGAGATGGCTATTAATCCTCGAAAGAAGATCACCATAAAGCCCTATGATGAACAAGAAAGATCTTCTAAAGGCACCATTGTCTTACCCATCCGAGTGGGTCCGGTCATCAAAGATACCACATGTCAGGTGCTTGATCTGCCATTGGCTTACAATATCCTTCTAGGGAGACCCTGGATCCATGAAATGCAAGCCATTCCTTCTACGTACCATCAATGCTTGAAATTTCCCTATGAAGGAGTGGAGGTTACTATCCCAGTAGATCTGAGTACAACTTGCAATACATTGAAGGAAAGTGCCGATAAGCTTGTTCCCAATAATAGAGAATCTTCCATCAAGCAACAAAATGTGGCTTCCACATCTAAGATGGACGACATTGCTAAAGAGATCAATATTAAAGAAAATAGGATGGGAGAATACACTATAGAGCCAGTCTTGTCTTTGACATCTCTCCCAATCTCACCTAAGTCATATGGACAATCCTTGAAGCAGTCTAAATCAGAACCTAAGGAACATATGGAAGCATACAAAATAAATTTTGTGGTGGAGCAAGTATCCAAACAAGAATTTGAAGAGGATGAAGCTGTGCTGGCATGGCTATATAAAGAGGATTCTGAATCTAAAATTGTTCAACCTAGTGAATCTATGGCACCTACAATCCCTTCTAATTCATATGGTCCAGGAAACAACTTGATAGCCAAGATGGGATATTCCGGTCAAGGACCTCTAGGAATCAGAGGAAAGGGTCTTGTGACACCCATTTCACATATTGGTAGAGCCAACAAAGATACTGGTGGCTTAGGGTTTAAGAAGAAACCCTATCATCTCAAAGGTGGTTGTTCTCATGTCATAGAACAAATTGTACCAGAAGAACCCCTTCTTAAGAAAGAAGAAATAGAACCCTCTGATGATGATTCAGATAGCTCTGAGCTTATCCCCTATGAAAAATTGCCTAAAGAGATCAAAGATCTTCTTGATGATAAAGATGATCCTATCAAAAGAATTAATGTAGTAGAAACACAAGAACCTACTGTAGCACAAGAGATGGTTGCACCACAAGAACTAGCCAATCTCGAAGGAAATCAAACTGATCAAGAAGAAGGGGGTAGTTATTCTGACACTGATTCCCATGAATATGAATTCAAGTCAGAGACTGAGGGTAATCCTTCTTGGGGTATTCATCCTGATTTCACACATTTTCTAAGATTTCCTAGAGATCCTGAATCAGAAGCTGAGTCAAATGACTATGAATGGGGTGCCATTCCAGAAGAAGATGAACTTATCATAGAGAAATATATTGATGTTATTCACCAATATGTATCTCAACTCAACGTAGGTCTAGAGTGAAACAATGAACTTAACGTGTCTGATCCACCTATGGCTGAAGAGGACTCCCATGATGATGTTGAGCCTATTCATGAATTGAACATTTTGAGCTGTAATATCACCTTTGAACTTGAGCGTCAGGTTAGGACCAATGATGACATATCCATGTTTGTGAACACCATATCCCAAGCCTTTCCTGCTTTGACTATCCAATGCCCTGATCTTATCGACCAAACTTCCACAAACCCAAGCCATGGTGTTTACACCTTTTCTAGTGACTATGCCCTTGCTTGTTACCTCAATGCAGTTGAGCCTATGAGGACTTCCATCAGTGAACCGAGCATCAGCATGACTGAGTCAGACATCAAATATCTTAGTCAAAAAAATAAAAAGAAAAAGAAAAAGAGTTCTGAGGGTGAAAACCACTTTGTGGCAGTCTCAGATCCTACAAAAGTAAAAAGAAAAGACATATCTAAAGGTGAAAACCTCTCTGAGGCACCTAAGGATGAGATATTTGATGTCCTTCCGAGTCATTTACAGGATAGATCTCCAGTTTTGATTGAGCCCACTCAATCCATCAATTTGGGTACAACAGAGGAACCACAATTGGTACATGTAGAACAATCTCTATCAGAAGAAGAGAAACAGAAATTCACTACACTCTTATCAGACAAAAAGATCAACTTTGCATGGAAATATTTAGATATGCTAGGATTGGATCCCAATCTCATTATGCACCATCTATCTATTGCTCCTGGAGTAAAACCAATCAAACAAAGATTGAGAAAGATGCATCCTCATGTTGCACTCTTAGTCAAAGCAGAACTAGAAAAAATCCTAAAAGCTAGATTCATCCATGTCATAGACTATACTGAGTGGATCTCTAACATTGTACCTATTTCAAAACCAGATGGTTCAATCAGAGTGTGCACGGACTTTAGAGATGTGAACAGTGCATGCCCTAAGGATGATTTTCTGCTGCCTAACATTGATATGATAGTGGACATGAGTGGGGGCTATGAAATGTATTCCTTAATGGATGGCTTTTCTGGGTACAACCAAATCAAAATTGCTCCAGAAGATCAAGAGAAAATAGCTTTCACATGTGCGTGGGGAACCTTCTGTTGGAATGTTATGCCATTCGGACTCAAAAATGTGGGAGCTACATACCAAAGAGCAATGACATCTATTTTTCATGATATGATGCATAGAACAATGGAGGATTATGTTGATGACACCTTAGCAAAATCAATGATCAGAACTGAACATCTAACTAACTTGAGCATGATCCTTGATAGAATGGAAAAATTTAGTCTCCAACTAAATCCTAAGAAGTTTGCTTTTCGTGTCACTTCTGGAAAGCTCTTAGGATACATAGTTTCAAAGAAAGGCATTGAAGTTGATCCGGCTAAAGTCAAGGCTGTAATAGAGATGCAACCTCCCACAAATATCAGTCAAATGAGGATGTTGCAAGGCAGAGTTCAATCTATCAGAAGATTCATATCACAGCTAGCGGACATATCATAGCCTTTTACAAAAACATTACATAAATGTGTGACCTTTGCATGGAATGAAGAATGTGAGAACAAATTTAACCATATCAAGAAGTATCTATCAAATCCGCCTATATTGATGCCTCCTATTCATGGGAAGCCATTAATATTATATGTCTCCACAACAGATACATCACTGGGGGCATTGCTAGCACAGCATGATGAGAACAAAAAGGAAAGAGCCATCTACTATATAAGCAGAACATTGGTGGCATATGAAAAGAACTATTTTATGATTGAGAAAGCTTGTCTCGCTATGATCTTTGCATCACAGAAACTAAGACATTACATGTTAGCTCATACCACTCATTTGGTAGCTAAGATTGATCCACTGAAGTACCTACTAAGTAAAGCTGCCCTCACAGGTAGACTAGCTAAATGGGTCATGCTCTTGAGTGAATTTGACATTGAATATGTTGAAAGAAAAGCTATCAAAGGACAGGTCATTGCTAATCAATTAGCTGAAGCACCACTATTTGATGATACACCCATGCAAATGGAATTTCCTGATTCCTCTATCATGCACTTCTCTTCTAGAGAATGGCAGTTATTCTTTGATGGCTCCTACACACAAAATGGATCTGGAGCAGGCATATTGTTCATCACTCCTCAAGGATACTCGATACCCAAAGCATTCAGACTAAAATTTCCTTGCACAAACAATATTGTTGAATATGAGGCACTTCTCAATGGTATGAAAATGGCAATACAGTGGAGAGTTACAGAGATGCACATCCATGGAGACTCATAATTGGTTATCCATCAAGTCAATGATGTGTACCAAACCAAAGATGAAAAGCTCATTCCTTACAAGAGAATGGTAGACGATTTAAAGAAATACTTCATCTCTATCACATTTGAGAAAATACCCAGAATGGAGAATAAGGCTGCTGATGCAATGGCGACACTATCTACTCTCTTACAGCAGCCCAAACATGAGCTACGCTACAAGTTCCTGGTGGAAGCCCTATCCTATCCTGCATATGACTCCCCTGAAACCCACATGATCTGCACTATTGTAGGTTATGACTCATCCCGCTACAAAAATCTATTCTCCTATCTCCATGACCAAATCATCCCTGAGTCCTTTAACCATTTTGAGAAATGAAACCTTATCCGATCCGCATCCCGATATGTCATCATTGGTAATGATTTGTACAAATGAGGTCTAGATGGTACACTACTTAGATGTTTAGAATGGGAAGAGTCTCAACGTGCATTAGAGGAAGTCCACGAGGGTATATGTGGGTCGCACTCAAATGGTTTAACGTTAGCTCGAAAACTTATTAGGGCTGGGTACTATTGGCCTGAAATGGAGAAAGAGGCTATTAAATTTGCTAAAAATTGTCAACAGTGTCAAGTACATGGCAACTTGATTCATGCTCTAGGGAGAGATCTGATTCCCTTTACTACACAATGGCCTTTTCAACAATGGGCATTTGATCTCATAGGTGCTATCCATCCACACTCTTCTAATGGACATACCCATATAATCACAGCCATAGATTATTTTACAAAATGGGTAGAAGCAGTTCCTCTAACACAAGCAACGGGGAAACAGATCTCTATGTTCATCCTGAACTACATCATTTGCAGATATGGGACCCCTCACTCTATAATCATAGATAACGGGGGACAATTCAAAAAAAAGGATCTAGATGACTTATGTGCTAAATTCAAGATTACACAACATTGGTCTTCTATTTACTATCCTCAAGGGAATGGACAAGCTGAGGCTTCAAACAAAAATCTCCTAAAGATCTTGCACCAAACAGTGAATAAAATAGGAAGAGACTGGCATCTCATGATCAATCCAGCTCTTTGGGCATACAGAACTAGTATCAGAACGCCTACAGGGGCTACACCTTTCGCTTTAGTTTATGGGTTTGGAGTGGTACTGCCTATTGAGGTTGAAATCCCATCACTCAGAATCAAAATGCATGGACTTGTCACTGATGAAGACTACAGAGTTTGTTAGGTTACAAGAACTTGAACTACTAGATGAGCGCAGACAAGCAGCGTATGATCATCTTAGAGTATATCAGAAGAGAATGTCTAGAGGCTACAACAAGAAAGTCAAACATAGAGAATTTCAGGTTGGTGATCTAGTGTTGAGAGAAAATCCTAAAAATCAATCACATCGAGAACGCAAGGGGAAGTTCGAACCTAATTGGCTGGGTCCCTTTGTTATCACTGCTACTTTTGGTTCTGGTTCCTATCAACTCTCAATGACTGAAGGAGAATAGATCTGAGAACCAATCAACATTCTCCATCTGAAGAAATTCTACGCCTAAGGCATTCAGTGCTTGGTAAATGTCTTGAAAAAATCTTAAAAATTGGAAAAAGTCCTGAAAAAATGAACATCTTGGTGAAAACCTAGCAATAGGCGCCTTGATGACTCACAAAAAAAGTAAAAAATATCAAAAATTAAAAAAATTAAAAAAAAAATCAAAAATTCAAAAAAAATTGAAAAAAATGAAAAATACAAAAAAAAATATAAAAAAAAAGAAAAAGTGCCTTGGTGAAAACTTGGAAACAGGCGCCTTGGTAGCAAAAATAGAATCTCTATCAAGATGGTGAAAACTCGGCAAACGGGTGCCACTTGTTCCAAAATGCTCCATCTATTAGCACAATTTTGGTCTTTCCCAGCTTTCAATCTTGCTTTAGTTTGTACATATCTCCCGATTTGTTTCTGCATATCCTGGTTTCAATAAGTCAGTCTGTACACCAATCAGCTTGTGCGTCTATATTCTATCAATGTTCAAACTTGGGGGCAATCAATGTCATATCCTATGGCCTCCAATGTATCTTAGACGTATCCTATCCAGTCAAAGTCCTTTGAAGCTTCAAGTTGAGTCAGTCTGTCTGTCTCATCTCCAGAAAGGATTTTGCATCTACAACAACGCAATCAAACATCAAAACTCAACTGAAAACAATCTATGCTTCATGCTTTTATCTCCTTGTATGCTTGCTGATTCGCATTGAGATTTTTTCATATTGTGTCCCTTCAAGCTCTTCGATGATGTCCTTTATAGGATTTAGAGAGTGATGACTGGGGGCATAATCTTTTCTTTGTCTTCTTCTTGTATGTGAAAATCTAACAACTTTGGAAATTTTGGATTGAAATGGTGTCCGACTATAAGAGCCTCTATCTCGAATTGGATGGCCATGCGTACCTTGACAATTAATACCCAGATAATTCAAGGAAGTTTGATCTAACTATTGTCTTTTTGAGTAAGTTCTTTCTCCTACTATGGAATACGATCTTGCCTAAGGATGTGAATGATAAAGGGTCACTATGGGTAATTCACATTGGATTTAGAATGATCTCTTGACTGTTTGATGTGTTTACAATGCAAGGCGTATTCAGGTCATCATGACATTTATGTTTTGATGCTTATACAAATTGCTATATCAAAATGGACATGATATTCAGGTCATCCTGTCGTTTGTGCCTTGGTGCTTATATCTGATCCAACATTCCGAAAACAAAATTAATATTCATATGTCCATGGTTGCCTAGCCAGTGGGTGTTGTATTGATTCTTGCGCATACAAATCGATATTCATATGTCTATGGTTTCATAGCTAGTGGGCATTGTATTGCTTTATCCGGTTACCTAAAAGTTCAATGATGATAACAAATCGACATATGATCAGTGACTAGGTCCTCGGTCTTAGGTTGCATTTCATTTTGCATGTCTCTTTGCATTTTGCATGTTTGCATGATCTCACAATGGCTAAACGAACTTCAAAGCTTAAACAATTCTTCATATCAATTCTTCAAATCTAACAAGAGCTGAATCTCACACGAAGGTTCCTCCAACAAAGCAGCAAGTAGAATCTTTTTTCGGGATCAAAATTCAAATCTGAGATCATTCATATTATTCACTACTTGCATAATCAACCTTCAATTATCACAAAAATCTAGTATTCAACTTAACTGATTAGCTTACATCAAACTATCAAAATTTCAACTTGGTCAACCATGGTCAACTCATGGTCAAGCCTAGTCAAACTTAGTCTCTAGGACCTCTAAACAATGTAGAATGCATTCTCAAATGTGTTTAACCACTTCTCAAATCAATTAACATGCTTCTGAGCTCTCAACGCTGACTTTTCTTGTCAGATTTCAATTTTAATCCCGAAGGGGGCATGGTATTGCACATCAATTCAAAGTCTGTAAATCAAAATTCTATCGATCAAGTCTATCACAGGACCTATTATCTTCATATCAAATTCAATATCAATCAACTCCTATCTCAATATCCTTCAATCGGTTTCTATCTTGAGATCAGTTTATCTTTTGAATCAGTTTCATATCTTTATCAAACATAGACTATCTTTGAACCATTGCGCTTCGCACAGTAATTCAAAGAGGGGCAAAATGTAATACCCCAAAAATGGGCTATAAGTTCATTAATCTCCTACATCTTCAATTTGAACGAAATCGACATCAAAGTCCTAATCTAAGGCACATCTAAACATCATCGAATCATAATTGATTATCTTAAATTCTGCATCGGGGAATATTCTTAGCAATATTCCTAATCATCATAATTATCTTTAATTTTATAATTATTTGGCAATAAATCACATTTATCCTAAAGTTTGATTAATTGAATATTTTCATATTTAATTAATTAGATTTAATATTTGCCACTTAATTGTGTAATTAAATTTAATTATATTTATTATTAATTATATTATTTAATTTTGACAATAAATCTAATATCATATGAATAATTGATTAAATTCTTATTTAATTAATTAAAGCAAGTTGTCATTATTTAATAATATAGTTTTTAATAAAAGTTTGATTAAATAATTGATTAACCCATAAATCAATTATTTTATTTTTAAAAGCAGTTAAGTTGGAAATAAATCACTTTATTATTAAATTAATTCATAAATAAAACATGCACAATCATAAAAGCAAACAACTATCAATTATCAATTAAAGCTAAACTCTATTTTGAGTTAAAGCTTAGCTTTTGCATATTTTTGTGAGTTAATTATCCTTTATTTAAAAATAACTCAAAAATCAACTTGAGTTATTTGAGTGATTTATGGTTTTTTTTCATGCACCTCCAAAGCCTTGGATTTCTATAAAAACAATGCTCAGCTCTTCATAATTCATCTCTCAATCATCTCTCAAATTTGCATCCAAGCATCTCATGTTTTTGCACAATCACGCTGGAGAATTGGAATTGAAGAATCAAAGCTCTTGCGAATCGACATCTTTGTGAGATCAATCTTATTTTTGCATTCATATTGCATATCATTGTTAGATTAGCATTGCATATCAATTTTCAATAGCATTCATAGCATATCAATTTCATCTAGCATAGATTCATATCAAATTTTTTTCATTCTTATTGCATAGAAAATCCAAAAAAATAGATTAATTGCATTCAATTCATATCTAGATCAATTGCATTCAAATCCTTCATTTAGGTGTCGTCTAGGTCACTGATCTCGATTACAATCTGAGAACATCAATCTCGCACCTATTAGAAGGCAGTAAATCACTTGGTTAGATTATTTTTCAATTTTTCATGATTTGATTATAGCTAACCTCTAATGTTTTACTGAGTGTTGTGTTTATAGATCAGGTACAATTTTCACTCACACAATTCTTGACAAATTCTAGGGCTCGCTAAAAGGTAAAATAGGGCATCCCCTGATACTCTTTATAAACTTTTTCTCTAACAACAAAAATTTTATCCCTAGTTTTTTCTTGTGTCTTTCCATAAGTGAGAGTTAACTAGTCCATTTTCTACTTCTTCCTTTTCATTTGTTCTTTCAAATATTATATTTCCTCCCTTTGTTCATCAATTTATTTTTGCATCTTCCTTCTCTCTTCTTTCCACAGAGTCCTTTTAAAAGAAAAGTGAGCATACAAACTGAAAATAATAAATTGAAGAGTAGGTGGGCCAAACTCTTTTGGGTGAGGATTTTTCTTTTCACTATGGGCCTACTCTAGGTAATCAGTGAACCAAGTTATTTTAAATGGAACAATAGCATTCTTGGAAGAAGAGTGAGTTGATAGTTGAGACAATTGAGGTTCTTCTTGCTTATCTTCTTGAACAGTTTGATGAATGATGTATGGTAACTCCAAGGTTTGCTTTCACACTCACCAAGAGACTTCACTTGTCTCCACTAGGATCCTAATCCTCTTTAGGATCTTCCAATAGGCTTAGATAATTAACTAAGGCCTATAGAAACTCTATTATAAGAGTCAAACTATTGAAGCTTCACCTTGAAGGACTAACACCATGTATTATGTTCTCTTTCTCCTCTACACTTAGATGGCTCTAAGTGTCAAATCTTCATAAATGTGGTCCATCATTGAAGGGAATTTCTCCATCTTTAAATTATTCATATCCTTTCCAATTTGACTCATTTTGGAAGGAGCTTGCATCATTTTTCCATTGGCATCACTAGTTCACCATAGGAGACCTTAAAAATAGGCCTATTTCTAGTAGCCCTTACCAATCAACTTTTGTCATTTCTTGCAAAAATTTTCCAAACAACTTGAAAATATAAGCCCTGATTTGGATACCCTTTTATAATTTTTAAAACTTTCATAAGGGTTTTGGGTCTGATAGTGACCGTACAGTGGGTTCCTACTGTATGCACCCTAAAATGGTCGCCTAGACTTTGGGCCCCATTTATTTGATTTATCAATCCTGAATCATTTTGATCATTAATCAATATTTTCAACAATATCAATTTCTTGATCAAATCCTAATTTCGATCATATATTGGATTTTTATCCTATGGGCTAACCATTTATCCTAAGTCTTTATTTAATTAAAAGGAATATTTCCTCCCCTTTCAATTAAATAAAAAAGCCCCACTTTCCTCTTATCCTAAGTTGCACAAATAAAACATTATTCCTATTTTATAAAAAGGGAAAAAGGCACTTTTGTCTCACATGAGTCTCAAAAGTCAACACTTCACTCTCATTGGAGGATGTTTGTGCACATGGATTGCTCCTCTTTCAACCTCCACCGCTGATTAAGACTTTTTGCCTCTTAATCTCCATGGTCTATTTCACCTCATTTCTTATAAAAGGAGAGCTCTCTCCTTCATTTGCATATCCTTGTTTTATGCTATTGTTATGCTGCAGGTTTTCTAGGTACATTTGGAGCTTTTGAAGACATTGAAGACTTGTTGCTTTCATCATTCTTAGTTGCATTTCATAATAGTTTTGCTTTCATAGTTGCATTCATGGCATTCTTAGTGTAGGTTTCCTTTTATGCAATCTCACATAGTCTAAATAGGAAGGATTTGTAATCTATTGCTATTTCCTTTCATAGATTAGATTTCTTTTCAAGCATTGCATTGTTATCATTTAGCTTAGTTTGCACATTCATACTAGTTGCATTTACATTTCATTTCCATTTATATTCTTGGAGATATTGGCATTGTTGCCCTTGTCTTCACTTGAATCTCTCATTGTGTGGTTGACTAGCAAGGTCACTTTCTTATAGCTCTAGCTGAGAGCAAAACTCATAGTCCCTTGCAACTCCATGCATAGAGAGCTATGAGCCGCTTTGTGAGGCCTCACTCTTGAGTAACCTTGCATGTAATGGTTCATAGAAGTGCATATTTTAGTGTGTACATTTTTGGCGCCCACCGTGGGGCAGAGTAGATAGCTTTGTCCTTTTATTTGATGCATTTTTCGTCATTTTCGGATTAACTATCAGAAAAATCTGTGTCTCTGGTTTTCTGTCTCAGATTATCGCGCGACACTTCTCAGAAATATCGCGCGATATACTTCCTGTCTTGGCGCGATACTTCGCTCGGAAAAAGTATCGCACGCCTATAGCGAAGTCTATCGCCTGGCATCGGGCGAAGTATCGCCTGGCATCGTGCGAAGTATCGCTCGACTGGGGAAGTATCGCCCGACTATAGGAAACTGTGTCGCGCGATACTGTTGGAGACTGAGAAACATCGCCTGGTCTAGCAGAGACTTGCACTTTCAATTTTTTTGTCCGAATTCGACTATTTTAGCTTGTTGTTTTGTTTTACTTTGTTTAAATAGGTCTAACCTGCATTTCTTAGCTTGAATCCATTAGATTATTGCACATTTACATTGGGATTTTGATTTTGCTAACATTGTGGGCCTAACAAGTTGTGTTTGTAGGTGCTCTCCTTTGCTTAAAAATTGCTAAAAACGCATGTCAAAGAGGGCTACTAACAGTTTTTGCAGGGCTGCCCAAGCATAAAAACAAATTTTATTTTTTTTCCCATTTCTTGCTTGTTGTTGTTTTCCTTTCATTTGTGGCATTTACTAATTGTATTAGGAATCTTAATACCTTGTGAAAGGGATTTTGAGGTGGTAGGAGAAGTATGCTCTTCACCTTTAGGTGAATCAGAAAATCTTGACCCATCTTAAGGTTTTGGAAGCAAGGGGGTAATTGATCTCTTTGCTTGGTGTGTTTGGGAAAAATTCTTGAGATAGGGGAGTATGCTCTTCACCCTTGTGGTGAATCAAAAACCTTGAACCTCAAGATTTGATCCATTTTGTTTAGTTTAGGAATCCTTTAGAGGGCCTGCTCTTGAGCAATCAAGAGGAACGACTCAAGTGGGGACAACCTTGTCATCATTCTCCTTGGTGGCAAGTGATTCCAACTCACTATAATCTCAAGGCTATCAAGGACACCAAAAACCTTGATAGACATAACACTTGTCTTCGCTTGATGTAAGTACTTGTGGGATTGTGACCATGAGGAAAACATTGAGCAAGAATGCTTAAGGTACTCTTGAGGCCGCGAGGTCCTAGTCCTTTATGAGGAGCAAGAGGGGTGTTGTGAACGGAAATCCTTATTAAGAACCATTAGATAGAAGCCACCCTCTTTTAGCCGCTTATCTTCTTAGTGCAAGGATTGATCCAAGTGGTTTACCCGGATCACCTTAAGATACTCACCATATGTGTCCCTTTGGTTGTGTCATTTTGACATTTCCATGACAAAGCCAATATCTCTTGTGGGCAACCACTTGGTGTGAGGCAAGGGGGCATCAAGTTGTGGGCTAAGTTGGTAAGTATTGAGCCTTGTCTTGTAGGTAGTAATTGCTTGATTTGTCTTCGATTGTGTGATACCAGTGTAAACGTTCTCAACATACAAACAATCGGTAGCATTCATAGGGTGCTTTTTCAATTTTGATATCACAAGTGTTTGTCTTGGCAAGGTTTCTTTTGCCCTTGTTTCAAGTGTTTGAAGACATTTTTGATCCTTTACTGTTTGCAAACCTGTCCAAATGCTGTTGAATTTGTGACTGAAACCAAGAACATCAACCCTCAGACTGAAAATTTTGACCAAACAGACCCAAAAATGCAAATTTCACACAATTCTGGTCAAGAGTTGAATAATTCTGTAACAGTATCGCACCCTGTAAGGCGAAGTATCGTGCGATACTTCGCACATGCTAGAAATATCGCATCCTTTGAAGATAAATATCGTGCGATAGTTCGCCCCTGACGGACTATCGCCCTGCCTGCCTGGAGTATATCGCCCTATAGTATTAAGAAGTATCGCCTGTCTTAGGGCGAAGTATCACACGGGTAGAGGTTTATCGCCCAAGTAGCCTGGAGTATATCGCCTGGTTCATTTTTGTCGTGCTTAAATTTTGGTCAGTTTCAGTTGCTGTCAATTAGGCCAGGTCTTAGAATAGGCTTCTCACCCTGATGTTTGAGATCTGTCTTGACTCCAAATTTCTGGTTCTTAGTTTTTCGGGATAGCATCATTTGGTTTACAAAGTCACTTTGGAATAATTGTCAAGTTAGAAAGCCATTCTTGGTGCCAAGGTTCATCTTTAAAAGTGTTAGCTATATTCTGGGAAAATTTTAGTTCTCTTATTGTCCAAATCGCTTTCATTCTCAATTATCTTTTGGCCTAGTCCAACCTCCTGATTCAAAAGTGCAAGGGTAGTCACCCTTTGATTTGAAGCACCTCTTTGACAGTGTTGGTAAAGCCCCCTTTCTTTTCTTTTTTTCATCTTTCTTTGGACAATAGAGGATTTCGATTATCCTAGTTTGGTGTGGACACTTTGAAAGGTCACCTTATCATTGAGAATATCTCTCTTTCATGTCAGTTATGACAAGGTACCAAGTTAATCAAGGGAAGTGACCCCCTGTTGCCTTTAGCCAGTTACCACCTATCAAGACCCGTCGACAACCTAAGGGAAAAGGACCCCTTTTTGACCAATCTCCTAAGAGTGAATCCGAGGTTTGTTTCAATCCGAGAGCTAACCCTAGTGAAGTGAGCACCTCTTTCATACCACTTTCATCAAGCATGGACATGAGTTACACCTTCACCCGACAACAAAGAGAAGCCATGAATCAAACTCTCGAGGATATCTTTCAACGACACAGAGGAGAGTATGGTGGTTCTTCTCATGCCAGTCCACCCGGGTCACCTCCTAACAACGCGAGGTATTTTGATGCTCAACAACGAGCTGAAAGATAGCATAAGTCAGCCCACTCAGATTCAGGGTCACAACATGAAGACCAGAACAACGAATCTAGTGATCACCATATCAACGCAGCTAATGCAATAAGGCATTCAAGACAAACCTCCCCACTTAAGGACACTTCTCGATATGCAAATACAAGATTAAGAAGCATTGAGAGAGAGAAGCAAGCCTACTTAGATGAACAGGCTGCAAAAAAGGAAAAATTCCGACAACTAGAGGAAGAGGAACGTGCATTGTTGGATATACAGAAAAGAGTCGCCCAAGAAGAAGAAGATAGACTCTATGCACAACAACTCCAAAATCGATCTAACAGGAGGGGAGCCAATAGTGGGACCAACTCGCCCCCATCTACCCCTTCCCCTAGCCCTCGAAGAAGATCAAAGACACCCTCACGATCCCCAAGTCCTAGAGGAAGAAGGACTTCAAGATATGACCATCATAGGGGACAATCCTCTCATAGACATTCAAAGCAACCCTCCCAACGAGCACATCATGGCTCACAACATGGAGGCAGTTATGCTAATCATATGGACTTCATGACTATGCAACAAGAACCATCCTTTCAAGCCTATGTGGAGCAATACGTGGAACAAAACAAAGACCAATTTTTGGAAAGTCTTATCAACAAAGGCGCTAAAGTTCCATATAACTTTGATGTTCACCAAAAAATCAAGAAACAGAATCCTTCAACTGATGAGTTAATCTTACAAATGCAAAAGGATATAGATAGAATGAAGGCTCCCAAGAGTACATTTCATTTGGACTCCATATGTCCTAATCCCATTGACAAAAGTGTGGTGATGGTAGAATTTCCTAAGAAAGTTGAATTCCCAACATACGACAAATATGATGGCACGGGTGACCCTCATGACCATGTTCGACAATTCTACATAATGAGCTTTTCCTTTCACCACGAAGACTCCTACTTGCTGAGATTATTCCCAAGGAGTTTAAAAGGTCAAGCCATGGAGTGGTTCACCAACCTTTCCCCTCCAGTAAGGACATTTAGAGAACTTGTCCAAAGATTTGTGCAACATTTTGCTTACAATTTATCTAGGTCGGTCACCATGCTTGATTTGTGTAAACTTAAGCAAAATCAAGGGGAATCTTTTGTCACCTTTTTGCAACGATGGAGGCGATTGTGTTCGAAATACCCAAGGACAATCCCTAAAGAAGAGAGAATTGATATCATTGTGAACAATCTAATACCAGAACTCAAGTATGAAGTCAAGAAAATTCTATTGAATTCTTTTGATACTATGGTAGAGGTGGCATGTCGCATTGAGGATGTCCTGAAAGAACAAGGAATTTTGGCTAAACCAACAAATAACAACAATAGCCAAAATAACAATACTAATGGTAACAAGGACAAAAAGAACTCTTATTGGAACAAAAACAAGCAAGTCGTCAACGACAGAGTTGTTGATTCATCTCAGGTCAAAAATGAAGGAGTTCTTAATCTCTCTCATGCAGTTCAAGCTATGAAGTTGCAAACATCATCAACGCCACAAGACAGACCTCAGTATCAAAAGAGATCTAAAACGGAGAAAAGACAATTCACTAAATTGGGAGAATCCTATGCAGATGTTTTTAAGACACTAGTTGCTCATAATCTGGCGCACCCACAGGATCCTACAAAACATCGAATACCAGATCCTTTACCTCATTGGTGGGATGCTAAGGCTTTTTGTGTTTTCCATAATGGGATTGGACACGACATAGAAAATTGTTTCAAACTCAAGCATCTTGTCCAAGACCTTATTGAGAAAGGACAATTACAATTGGATGGGTTAACTACTAATGCAGACCATAAAGCCTTTAAAGAGCCCTTGCCTAAATATGAAAAAGGAGAGAATTCTAGTAAGAATGGCAAGGTGGCTATTAACTATACATACACACACGCTGATAATGTGATTAACATGCTTGAAGTGGCTGACGATAATATCAACATGGTGAGAAAGAAAGATCCTTATGGACATAATGTGGACTCAATTCCTATGACTAATGAAAGACCCGCTGTGGTGATAAGAGGTCCTCACACACAAGGAATGCCCCGGTCCCTCAATGTTGTCACTAGGGGTCAGGCTCAAGCACCCATTATCATCAAAGGTCCTAGCACTAGCAAGTCTAAACAACCCATGTCCAAAGGTGCTCCTCCAAAACCCGTCGTTGGTCCTGATTCCAATTATAACCTTATTGACCAACTACAACGAACACCCGCTCAGATATCCATTTTTGAGCTTTTAGAATTATCTCCTAAGCACAAGCGCGTCCTCGAGGATGCCTTGCGAGCAGCCAATGTCCCTAATAACTTAGATATCGACCAATTCCAAAACATGGTCAACCATTTGGCTAGCCCTCATTTCCTCACCTTCTCAGAAGAAGATGACAAATCCATTAGTCACCCACATAATTTGGCCTTACACATCGAGGTCATGATTCATAAAACCCGTGTTAGACGTGTACTAATAGATGGGGGTGCGGGGCTCAATATTTGTACTCTGAGTTTGCTGCTAGCTCTAGGGTATTCTGAAAATGTCATTGACACAAAGAAAAGAATCACAATCAAAGCATATGATGAAGCAGAAAGAAGTTCTAAGGGATTGGCTGTTTTGCCTATTCGTATCGGTCCTGTAGAAAGAGACATATTGTTCCAAATTGTTGATGTTGGACCTCTCGCCTACAACATTTTGCTAGGTAGGCCATGGATTCATGAAATGCAGGCAGTCCCATCGACATATCACCAGTGTGTTAAGTTCCCCCATAATGGTGTAGAAATTTGCATCCCGGGAGACAGCGCTCTATCAGTTAATACCATTTCTGTGGGATCACATGTACCTTTGAATAGAGAAGCTGACAATCTTAGTAGTTCACTTGAACAATGCAAGCAGAAATTCAAGACCATGGACCTTGGGATGGGAGATTATAAGATTGATTCTTTTACAAAAATGCCAATCTCTCCTAGGTCTTATGGGAGACCCTCCCCAAATGTGAAGCCTTCATCATCAGCAATGACGTTATTTGGGAAATTTGTTGAGTCTTCGGTCCCCATTCAAGAAGAGAAAGAGGAAGTTGCTGTAAGGAACTGGATATATCACGAAGAGAAATACAAACATAATGAGAATTTTGCTCCTTCACCTGAAACTTATGGGAAAGGATATACACTGGTCAAAAATATGGGATATCCGGGATTTGGTCCCCTTAGTCATAGGCTGGACGCTAAAGCTGAGCCTCTTGATCATGCTCTTTTTGGACGCAAAAATAAGTCCACGATTGGCCTAGGTTTTGAGAATAAGAAGAAGAAACGTATCCCTGTCCCAATTGCAACGGACAGTGATAGTGATGCAGATTATACACTCGATCTCTCCAACCAACAAGATGTGTCTGATGATTGGGTGCCCTCAACGAATCTCCTTTGGGGAGATTCCACAAATTTGATGCTTAATAATCCTACTATCCCAGCTGCGACGGATAGTGATTGTGTGACTTCTAGATCGACAAAGGAAAGTGTTACTGTCCTAGCTGCGACGGATAGTACCAATACTAGCACTAGAGAGGGGGAAACCCTTCCTAACCTTGAGGCTTCTACATCACGAGGCCTAAATGATGACTCAGAGACAGACTCCCATGAATATGAATGGGATTCGCTTTCAGATGCAACAATTGATCTAGATGTGGATATTATTCATGCCTATAGTACCCAACCCGATGCAACTAACGATCCTAGCGTCAGACTAGAGGATTGCCCTCCTCAAATCGCCTTAGTAGACGACGCTTCGTTTGATAGGATGAGCCCCAATTCAGGTATCTTAGGAGAAGACTTGACGAGCTCCGATTATATGGTCACCAGAGATGACACCTTTTACATTCACAACATCGAACCTACCATTGATTTGCCCCTTGTCCACTTTGACCTGATTGACTGGCCCCAGCGCCACCACAAGCCCACATTCCTCACATTTCACAACGATTACGAAATTGCTTGCTATCTGAATGCTCTCGAACCCGTGGCTTCTTCCACCAGTGAACCAACAACCAGCATGACGGAGCCTGATATTAAGTACCTCAGTCTCAAAACAAAAGAGAAAAAGAAAAATAGGTCTGATGGCGAAAACCACTTTGTGGCGGTGTCAAAACAAAAAATAGTAAAAAGAAATGACGCATCCAAAGGTGAAAACCTCTTTGAGGCACCTAAGGATGGGGTACTTAATAACTTGCTGAGTTATTTCCAGGATAGATCATCAATATTGATTGAACCAACAAAGCCGGTCAATCTAAACACAGAAGAAAATCCCCAGATAGTCCATCTTGCTCAGTCTTTATCAGAGGAAGAGACCAAGGCATATGTACAGTTTTTACAGAAAAAGAAAATTAATTTTGCATGGACCTACTCAGACATGCCAGGGCTTGACACAAATCTCATAATGCATCACTTATCTATAGCTCCAGGAGTCAAGCCAGTCAAACAGAGACTAAGAAAAATGCATCCACATATAGCTCTACTTGTCAAAGGAGAATTAGAAAAGCTTTTGAAAGCTAGATTTATTAGAGCCATCGATTATGCAGAATGGATCTCAAACATAGTACCGGTATCCAAACATGATGGGTCCATTCGTGTCTGCACAGATTTTAGAGATCTAAACAAAGCATGCCCAAAGGATGACTTTCCACTTCCAAACATTGACATGATAGTGGACATGACGGCGGGCTATGACATATATTCCCTAATGGATGGTTTCTCGGGGTATAATCAAATCAAAATAGCTCCTGAAGACCAAGAGAAAACAGCCTTTACATGCGCATGGGGAACCTATTGTTGGAACGTCATGCCATTCGGGTTAAAGAATGCAGGAGCAACCTACCAAAGAGCTATGACAACTATCTTTCATGATATGATGCACAAAAATATGGAAGATTATGTGGATGATACCCTGGCAAAATCAAGAAAAAGGGACACACACCTCAATGATCTGGAAGTAATTCTAGATCGTATGGAACAATTTCAACTCAGATTGAATCCAAAGAAGTGCGCATTTGGCGTCACCTCAGGAAAACTTTTAGGATTCATAATATCAGCAAAAGGCATCGAGGTTGATCCCGAAAAGGTCCAAGCAATCCTAGATATGCCACCTCCTCGAAATATCAGCCAAATGAGAAGTCTTCAAGGACGTCTTCAATCAATTAGGAGGTTTATTTCTCAGCTTGCAGATAGAGCGCAACCCTTCAACAAGACATTGCATAAGGGTGCTTCTTGTGTTTGGAACGAGGACTGTCAAAAGAGCCTAGATCAGATCAAACAATACTTGGCTAATCCTCCGATCTTAATGCCTCCTATTCCAAGGAAACCATTGCTTCTATACATCTCAGCTACAGACACTTCCCTGGGGGCATTATTGGCTCAAACAGATGATACTGGGAAAGAACGGGCCATCTACTATATCAGCCGTACTCTAGTCTCTTATGAGATCAATTACAATAATATTGAGAAGTCTTGTCTCGCGGTGGTGTTTTCTTCTCAAAAGTTGCGCCACTACATGCTTGCTCATACCATACACTTGATTGCCAAAATTGATCCCCTTAAATATTTGCTTGCTAAGGCTGCCCTGACGGGTAGACTTGCTAAATGGATGATGGTCCTCACTGAATTTGACATAGAGTATGTTGAAAGGAAGGCAATCAAAGGATAAGCTATTGCTGACCAATTAGCTGATTTTCCAATTCAGGATAGTATGCTAGTCCAAGTGGAATTCCCAGATGAACACATCTTATACACCACTACTCGCACTTGGACAATGTTCTTTGATGGCTCCCGCATGCAAAATGGATCAGGTGCTGGAGTGTTATTTGTTTCTCCACATGGGTACAACATTCCGAAGTCTTATAAACTATTATTCCCATGTACCAATAATATTGCAGAATATGAAGCATTAACTAATGGCTTGAAAATGGCTATAGAATGGAATATCACAGAATTACATGTCTTTGGGGATTCTCAGCTAATCATCAACCAAATCAATGAAGAGTATCAAACCAAGGATGACAAATTGATACCCTATAAAAAGATGGTTGATTCTTTGAAACGCTATTTCACATTTGTGACATTTCAACAAATCCCTAGGATGGAGAACAAAGCTGCAGACGCCATGGCCACATTAGCTTCACTTCTTCAGTTGGAGACACATGAATCCAGATTTGAATTCCTGGTGGAAGAGCTACACCATCCCATCTTTGACTCATCTGAAAGCCGTGTCATTTGTGCCATTATCACACACGAGTCCTCCCGATATGGTGCTATCTATTCATATCTTCGTGATGGCATCATCCCTGACACATTCACCCGCTCCGAATGCCGAAACCTCATCCGTAACGCCTCTCGCCACACCCTCATCTCTGGTGACTTATATAGAAGGGGTTTAGATGGGACACTCCTTAGGTGCTTGGAAAAGGAGGAATCCAACCGAGCGTTAGCTGACATCCACGAGGGCATTTGTGGTGGGCATTCTAACGGTCTTGCCATGGCCCGAAGGTTGCTTAGGGCGGGATATTATTGGCCCACAATGCAGATAGACGCAGTCACCTTTGCTAAATCATGTGAAAAATGTCAGAAACACGGCAACCTGATTCATGCTCCGGGTAGGGAACTAATCCCTTCTATTTCTCATTGGCCATTTCAGCACTGGGCCTTTGATCTGGTTGGGCAAATTCACCCCAACTCATCAGGTGGACACAAGTTCATCATTACTGCCACTGACTACTTCACAAAATGGGTGGAGGCTGTACCACTTTCTGTTGCTTCAGGAAGGACCATTTCTTTGTTCATCTTGAACCATATCATTTGCCGATTTGGAGTGCCTTCTGAGATCATTACTGACAATGGAGGTCAATTTAAGAATAAAGACCTAAAGCACCTATGCAAAAAGTTTAAAATCAAGCAACATTGGTCCTCCATATATTTCCCACAAGGAAACGGACAGGCAGAAGCTTCTAACAAAACCATTCTTAAGATTCTTCATAGAACGGTACACAAGAATGGTAGGGATTGGCACTTACAAATCAATCCAGCACTATGGGCTTACCGAACAAGCATTCGCACACCTACAGGGGCCACTCCTTTTTCTCTCACCTATGGCGCTGAAGCAATATTGCCTTTAGAAGTCGAGATACCATCCCTTAGAGTCTCACTCAAAGGTTTGATTACAGATGAGGATTACCGTGCCATGAGGTTGCAGGAACTAGAACTTCTAGATGAGAAGCGTAAGGCTTCCTTTGATCATATGAGAGCGTATCAGAAGCGTATGTCCAAGGCATTCAACAAGAAGGTTCGCCCTAGAGAATTTCAAATAGGTGATCTTGTTTTACGAGAAAACCCTAAGAACCAGCAAAACAGAGAGCAAAAGGGCAAGTTTGAACCTAACTGGCTTGGACCATATGTCATCACAGCTGCTTTTGGTACTGGTGCGTATTTACTGTCAGATCCTGATGGAGAACAGCTCCCTGATCCCATCAACATTGTGCACCTTAAGAAGTTCTATCCTTGATGCCCATTCTGTCTGGGGGCACCTTTTGTATATATCTTATTGGTCCTGAAAAAATTTCAAAAAAATTGATATATGATGCTGAAAAAAATCCTAAAAAGCATAAAAAGTCCTGAAAAAATACAAAAAAATCAAAATATTCAAAAAATCAAAAAAAATAGAAAAAGTACCTTGGTGAAAACCTAGCAATAGGCGCCTTGGTAGCAAAAATACAAAAAAAATGAAAAAATGAAAAAAGAATCCAAGTAGTGAAAACCTGGAAACAGGCGCTACTTGAGGCCCTTGCACTCCTATTTGTTAGCATGCGTCCTCGACACTTAACCACTTTCCATCATGCCTTAACCTTATTTGGCTTAGTCTGGAATTGGTCTTTGTCTTTGTCTAGGGGGCATAACTGTTCGCATTGGTCCTTTAGTTGCGTTTGTCTCTTGGGGCATTTCACAATAGGTGTTTTTCAACACCACCCCAAACAGTGTTTTTCAACACTACCCCTGCGTCGAGTGTTTCTTAACACTTATCAGATGTCTTACCCAGCAGTCTCGCATGATGCGATATTTCCCATTTGCAGATAAGATACTCAGAATTTGACTCTATGACCAACACACACGCACTTAAACAATCAACTCGCTGGCGATATGATGACTTTATTTTTCTTTGTGTGCTGTCTATGAGGATTTCTTTTGATGAGTGATCTCTCCCTGAGAAGTTTTCGATGATGCATAGCTAGAAGACTGAGGGAATGAGAACATGTTTTCTTTCTTTATCTGCTTGTGGGTATATTTTGTTGGTCCTAACTGTCATGAGCATTTATGCTGGTCCTACTTGACACTATGGATTGACAAGGTATTATCCTTGACTATTTTGCGAGTGCATGCTTTTAGCTATCCTGACTTTCATGTGTCCTGATACAAGCATAATCTCGCCATATCAAACTTAGGTAATCTCACTGCATTAGTCATCTTGACCTCCATGTCTTTGATGCCTAGGTGAGATCTCCACATTTCTATCTGATAAAGATCATATTCATATCCACATAGTTACGCTAGTGTGCATTGTATGATCTTACGACGCTACCAATAACGCTCGATGATGATAATTAGATGTCTATAAGCGTTGTGACCTTGCAAGTCAACCACTTTCATAAGTAGCTTGCATTTTTAGGGTCATGTTAGTCTAGTCTTGCATCTTGCACATGGAGAGAGCTCTCCTTTTCATCCTACATGGACCTGTTAGTCAACTGCACTCACCTTCTCTTCTTCTTGATCATGTCTTTCGCTCCTTGTCTTTTTCATCTCGAACCTGTTCCTGTTCATCACAAGGGGTTAATCACATCATCATATCTATATCAAAACTGTCATTTTCAAGAAACATAGGTCTATATCATACACATGAGAACTATACATACAACTATGAGAGAGAACATACATAAGCACATACATAAGCATTTTGAGCAAAATGACAAGACAATATACATAAACTGATACATCCATCATAAGTGAGACAAATACACATGATATACCGAACATCCAGTAATCTCATAAATCAATAAATGTCATGATATACAATATGAGATCCCAAAATCTGGATCAAAAGTCTCAAAATATGTCCAAACAACCTAAGACCTAACCCTAAGACTCGCTGCCACCCTCGTGAGGAGCTCGTGGTGGTGGAGGAGGCATAGCTCTCCTATCAAAAGCTACGTCTGATACCCCTGCCCGCTGAGAGTATGATGGTGCTCTCTCACCCTCTGGGACGGCCTGCAGATATAATCCATGATAGTAAGCAGCCCTCGCTGACTCCCGTCGGAGCTCCAGTGCCTCGGTCTGTGCCATCGCCTCACGGCGTGCTATCTCTGCTCTAAGATCAGCTATATGCTGATCCCGCTCTGCCCTCAGATCCAGGAGCTGCTAATCTCTCACAGCTATGGTGGTCCGCAGCTGCTGTATCTCTACCTCCTGAGCCTGTATCTGGGCTCTCAGGTCCTCTCCCCCCGCAGGCTGCTCCTGCTGTACCTCTGCCTGCCGGCGAGCTGGTCTCGCCTCCTCCTCAAGAGTGGCTGATCTCTGTCCCCGTGACCGTTTCCGGCCACCTGATCCCGACCCCTCTCCTCTCTCCATCCTCCTCCCTCTCCCCCTCCCGCCATCCCCTCCATCTCCTCCCTCCTCTCCTCCGTCCCCTCCGTCTCCTCCGTCCCCTCCCTCTCCTCCCTCTCCTCCCGGCGCTGGCACCTGAGCATCTGGTACTATAAATCGAGGGAATGGTACCCTCCGCCACTCTGCTCTGTAGGCTCCATCAGCCCCTGCGTCTGCCACATCTGGGAAATAATCCCAAGGCTCGCTCTTGATAGCTGCTGTCTCGGCGACAGCCTGCTGATAATCCAGCATAGGTAGCCACCCATGTCCCTCCTCATCCCTGGCTCTGGCATAAGTAGTAGTCTCTGTCGAGACTCGCTGCTGCCTCCCGAACTGCCGCCACACCCGACTGATGCAAAACCTCTCTATGATATCTGCATGTCGACCTACCAGTGGCCGACTGCATAGCATATAACTGAGCTCCTCATCTGCATCACTCCATCCCTCCACATCCCTGTATGGCCTCCATGTGAATGAGGCTATCTCATCTAGAATCCGCCGATAGTAGGTCACATCCCCTGAATGGGCATGTGATATAAACCCGATGTACCTATAAATGAATGGGTACCTCCTCTCCCTCGGCTGAACCCTGGGACGCACTACAGCAATGTGCTCCCATGCCCATACCTGTGCCAGGATGGCACCGCACACCCATGTCCGACCGTCCCTGTAGACGATCTCGTGCAGCTCATGATACATCTCTGCCAGGATCGCAGGCCCCCATGCCATCCGTCGGGGTCTGCCGACCAAGTCTACTAGTAGTCTGCCCCATCCGAGTGGGAATCCCTTCTGACTGCGATCAGTCATCAGGATCTGTGAAATGATCGATGCCACAATACATGGCACCGGATAGTCTCGGCCGAAGTCATCAAGCAGTCGCTCCCAGCTGACATGCCTGTCTAGGATGGTCACATCCTGAAACATCTCCTGAATCAATCGGTGCCCCTCAGTGACGTCCTGATCATAGAACACCTGTGACAAACACATAAATCATGTTAGTTTTCATCTCATGGAAACATTACATTTATGATTATATCTCAAAACATGATTATACTTACAGGCTCTCCGTGGCATGGAACTCGGAGGATCCTATAGACGTCCTCTAAGGTGATCGATGCCTCTCCAGTAGGTAGATGGAAGGAGTTGTGCTCGCTGTGCCATCTCTCGGCCAGCGCAGTCAACAACCCATGGTCTGCTCGGATATAAGGGTACCTCAACAGATACCGGAATCCCATAGCCCTGATATCGGCATTGCCCGGATCATCCAGATCTCGGACACACCGTAATCCTGTCAACTTCGGCGCTCTGATGATGAGCGCCGGAAAAACCTCCTGCAAGCCAAAACCAAACCCGTTGTTAGTACATATCATGATGGATGTCCAAAAAAAAAAAAAAAAAACTCAGTATAAAACATCTTAAAAACATAACATTGTCTAGACCCATGTTATTTTTGCTCAAAAATGCATTAAATATCAAAATTTTTCAACTGGGCGATATTCTTTTTTGGAGAAGTATCGTGCGATACTTCTCCCTATAGTAGGGCGATAAACCTTATGTCGGGCGATACTTCGCCCGCTATCGCGCGATCTTTCGCTCAGTATCGTGCGATACTGATGCCCAAAGCGTGCGATACTTTTGGGGCACGCGAAGTATCGCGCGATATTTATCCCCAAAGCGCGCGATACTTCTAAAGTATCGCGCGATATTTCGCACAACCAAAAATTTTGAAATTTAAAATTTGAAAAAAAACGTGCTAAATGCTAGAAATGATCAAAAAAAAGCTCGAGTTTTTCGAAAACATACCGGGGCAGGATAGTGTGGTGGCCGGTTATGCAACCGGGTGCGCTCGAATCGATGCCTGTGGACGGGAACTCCTGCTTGCTGAGCCATTTTCTCTCTTTAAAGCTCTGAAATTCTTAAATCACTAAAAGACAAATGATTTTTGAAAATGATATTTTGACCCCTTTTATAGCATTTTGACTTTTTGACCTAATTTTCAAAACACCTCGGAATTGCGCAAAAATTGCACCCCTAGCTAATTTCGACGTCCTGGATCCATTTTCGGACTCGAAATCAAAATCCGAGGTCATCTTCATAGTCAAAATCGCATTTCAAATTCTTTCCCCCCCTTCTGCGCAGTTGATTGACCTTTTGAGGCATAATTTGATTTTCGGTGGAATTTCTTCCTTCCATGTCTCTCAAATTTTCTAGTCTTTCATCCACTCTATTTCTAGTCTTCTATCTCTTTTCTTCTAGCTCATCGCTGGGGCATGTTTCATTGCCTAATGGTTATCCTGTTATCATTTACATTCGATTATGATTTCATTATGATTTGGTCAAATCTTTATTAGTTCACTGTCTCTCCTCTAACAGATTTCGATTTCGATTCCGAGGGGGCAGTATTTATGGGATTCTCATCCCTAATTCTCTTGATTTTCCTGATTCAGACATCTTTTGTGAGCTTTTTTTTGAGATTCTTATCTCCCATTTTTAGACATTGATTATTGCTTAGCAGCGACGGTGATGGTTTTGTCTAAAGCTTGATTTGCACCTAGCAGCGACGGTGTTGGTCTAAGCTTTTGTTTATGTTTGTCCGGATGTGATCCCGAATCGACCTCATATCTGAGTTGTCTTGTGATCCCAAATCGATCTCACATTTCAACTTCATTCTTTGACTGCATGTGTTCCCAGATCGATCACACATTAGTCAAAGAGGGGCAAATGTATGCACCCTAAAATGGTCGCCTAGACTTTGGGCCCCATTTATTTGATTTATCAATCCTGAATCATTTTGATCATTAATCAATATTTTCAACAATATCAATTTCTTGATCAAATCCTAATTTCGATCATATATTGGATTTTTATCCTATGGGCTAACCATTTATCCTAAGTCTTTATTTAATTAAAAGGAATATTTCCTCCCCTTTCAATTAAATAAAAAAGCCCCACTTTCCTCTTATCCTAAGTTGCACAAATAAAACATTATTCCTATTTTATAAAAAGGGAAAAAGGCACTTTTGTCTCACATGAGGCTCAAAAGTCAACACTTCACTCTCATTGGAGGATGTTTGTGCACATGGATTGCTCCTCTTTCAACCTCCACCGCTGATTAAGACTTTTTGCCTCTTAATCTCCATGGTCTATTTCACCTCATTTCTTATAAAAGGAGAGCTCTCTCCTTCATTTGCATATCCTTGTTTTATGCTATTGTTATGCTGCAGGTTTTCTAGGTACATTTGGAGCTTTTGAAGACATTGAAGACTTGTTGCTTTCATCATTCTTAGTTGCATTTCATAATAGTTTTGCTTTCATAGTTGCATTCATGGCATTCTTAGTGTAGGTTTCCTTTTATGCAATCTCACATAGTCTAAATAAGAAGGATTTGTAATCTATTGCTATTTCCTTTCATAGATTAGATTTCTTTTCAAGCATTGCATTGTTATCATTTAGCTTAGTTTGCACATTCATACTAGTTGCATTTACATTTCATTTCCATTTAGATTCTTGGAGATATTGGCATTGTTGCCCTTGTCTTCACTTGAATCTCTCATTGTGTGGTTGACTAGCAAGGTCACTTTCTTATAGCTCTAGCTGAGAGCAAAACTCATAGTCCCTTGCAACTCCATGCATAGAGAGCTATGAGCCACTTTGTGAGGCCTCACTCTTGAGTAACCTTGCATGTAATGGTTCATAGAAGTGCATATTTTAGTGTGTACACCTACAACCTAGGACAATAGGCCTAATAGGCCTAATTTCTAGGACTAAGCAGTGAACTTGGTTGAAAACTTGATTAAACCAAATACTAGATGATTGGTATGACCTCCATCTACAAAGAATGGTTATATATGGTTTTCACCTATGTGAAAAATTCTTGGAGCAGTACGGTGCCATACAACCCTCCAATATCTCTTCAATCTTTCACCTCTAGACCTCTAACCAGGCTTCAAATACTCACCTAGGGCCTAGAAAATAAAATCGCTTCTCATTCTTTCAAGACTCCTAATTCATAAAAATATATACACTACTAAATCCTCTACCATTTCCATCTAACATGAACTATTTTCCATGGTTAGATTTCATGGAGGAGCCATGACTCCTAAACTGCTCAGAACACTAGCAAATGAGACACTCTGAACTAGAACACTAAAAATCAGAACCTAGATGGACTCAAATCGAATTTCTACCCAAATTAAAAAGATCAAAAATTACCTATAGAATACCTAATAATCAATGGATTTAAACTTTTAATCCATTTGGTATGACTGTCGACACAAAACCGTCAGATATCACTATAAAAATGCTTGTAGAGCTCTATTCACTTTTCTCTAAACTATTACAATGCATGAATACCACTAATTTTTGAGTCTTAGGTATGATTAGATGTCATTTACTTCATTTCAGGGCCTATTGGCCAAACAACATCTCCTAAACTATAGGGAATCCAAAGATACCCGATTTGCATGCCATTTTTGCAATTAGTGCAAATCTTGATGACAAGTTCTTCTCAACACTTGGAAACTTTCTCATGTGCCTCAATCCTATATTCTAGGAGTCCTAACCTTGTATGTATCAAGAATCCAAATCCATTTATGACCTTAAGGCATCTTTACAACAAGAAGATGTGTTTAGAACACATTTAAGACTCCAACCTTAGCTAAGCTCCTAACACTAAGAATTTAAAATAAACAACTAACAAAGGCTATTATTGTGACCTTAGTCCTAATGACTAACTCACCTAGAAAACATTTTAAATGACCTTCTAAGGTCTTCAAACAAACTAAACTATCCTCTTGACTTGGCTAGAGTCAAGTACAAGCCAAAAACATTTAAACAATGGAGGCTAGCCTAGGTTCTCCTGCACCATCCTCCCCAAAATAAGAAGATCAATCCACCCTTGGATTGATGATTGTAGGATCAAATCCCATATTTTTGAACTCTGATTCCTTGATCCATATAGCATCAGCATCACTCTATCCATACCTCTTGATGAGATGTTCCTTGTACTCTTTTGTTCTAGTCTTTTTATAGACTCTTGTGTCTAGTATACTGTCTAGTCCTGTAGCTGCAATAGTAGGTAATTGGAGGTCCTCTACATCTCTAATCACCTCATTAAGACTCTAATTCATGTCTTGTTATGGTCCTCTATAATGGAATAAATCTGCAACATTAAAGATTGGTGACAGTCCACTATCCTCTGGCAGTTCAACCTTGAAGGCATTGTCACCATACTTAGCCAATATAGGATAGGGTCCTATCCTCCTCATTTACAGCTTGTGAGGGACTTCCTTCTACAACCTTGACTTTTTTAGATGCACCATGACTAAGTCACCTACATTAAACTCAAATATCCTTCTATTTTCATCCACCTTAGCTTTATGTTTCAAGGTGTTCTCTGTCAAAGTCTTCCTCACTATTTCATGAACCTCTTTCATAGCATATGAAAAATTATCAGCATACCCATTTTCTTTCACTCCATCTTTCATATCTCTCAACTCATAGATACCTCTTGGATGTAGTCCATACAGTATTTCAAATGGACTCTTCCCTATGGATCTATTTATGGTGTCATTGTAGGCATATTCAGCTTGCCCAATCAACTGATCCCATTGCTGACCGTACTCCTTAGTCAAACATCTTAGAAGATTCCCAAGGCTTTTATTAACAACCTCGGTCTAACCATCAGTTTGGGGATGGTAGGCTGATCCAAAAGATAATTTGGTACCCAATCTTTGCCAAAGAGTCTTCCAAAAATGACTCATAAATTTAGTGTCCCTGTCTGACACAATGCTGATAGGTAACCCATGGATTCTCACAATTTCTTTGAAGATAAAGAGGCTATTTGAGTGGCATCATTGGTGGTCTTTCATGGAACCAAGTGAGCCATCTTGCTAAACCTATCCACAACCACATACACACTATCCGTGCCTTTTCTAGTCTTGGGTAACCCAACTAAAAAATCCATTCTTAAACATTCCCATGGCCTAGTAGGAATAGGTAGTGGTTGATAAAGATCATCATTTAAAGAATTTCCCTTGTCCTTTTGACATAAAACACAAATTTCCACATACCTCCTAACATCAAGATTCATTCTAGGCCAATAGTAAAACCTTGAAACAAGGTCTCGAGTCTTAGTGATCCCAAAGTGACCACTCAAAGAACCATTATACTTTTCTTGAATCAAATTATCTCTAATAGAGCCTCTAGGAACACATAATTTATTCCCCTTAAACAAGAGATCACTTTGAAAAGTATATTCAGCATATCTACTATGAAAATGATTCTTGTATTCAGCACATACCTTGTAAATGTCAGCAAAATCCTCATCATCTGCATATAGATCCTTGAATTGATCTATCCCCATGCTTTTCAACTGAATTTCTTGGAGTGTGAGGGCTCTTCTTGACAATGCATCTACCACCTTGTTTAGAACACCCTTCTTATGCTTGATATTGAAGGTGTATGCTTGTAGGTACTCAACCCACTTCATGTGCTTATGACTCAACTTCTCTTGTGAATTCAGGAAACTAAGTGCTTGATTATCTGAATACACAATGAATTCCTTGGGAAGAAAGTAATGCCTCCACTTTCTTAGAGCTTGGACCAATGCATACATTTCTAGGTCATATGAGGAGTACTTCCTCTTAGCCTCACTCAACTTTTTAGAATGGAAAGCCATCAGTCTGCCCTGTTGGCTTTGAACAACCCCAATTGCTACATTGCTAGCATCACATTCAATGGTGAATAGCTTCTCAAAGCTTGGCAGCACTAAAATAGGCTAGGTAGCTATCCTCTCCTTCAACAACTCAAAGCTCTTGTTAGAATCTTCATTCCAAACAAACTTGGTTTTCTATAGTATTGTGCAAGACCATGAAAACTCCTTACCTCTATTGCTGACCTTGGAGTAGGCCAATTCATGATAGCCTCCACTTTTCTCTTGTCCATTTTCAGATTTCCAAGTGATAAGACAAACCCAAGGTACACTAACTCTATCTTGATGAACTCACACTTCTCCAAGTTGATCATCAACTTCTCCTCATGTATCTTCTTGAAAAGAATATCAAGATGTTCCAAATGCTCACTCCTTGTCTTGCTAAAAATTAGTATATCATCTAGATATACAACTACAAACTTGCCTATGTAGTCTTTGAGATCTCCATTCATGAGCCTCATGAATGTGGAGGGGGCATTTTACAATCCAAATGGCATGACAAGCCATTCATACAGCCCTTCATTGGTCTTGAAGGCTGTCTTCCACTCATCACCTTCATGGATTCTTATTTGGTGATAGCCACTCTTCAAGTCTATCTTGCTATAGTACTTTGCTTCACCGAAATAGTCCATTAAGTCTTCAATCCTAGGGATAAGAAACCTATACCTTATAGTTATCCTATTGATAGTACTTGAGTTAGTACATAGCCTCCAAGTTCCTCCTTTCTTAGGTTCAAGTACAATGGGTACAGAACATGGACTAATACTCTTCCTAATGAGGCCTTGGTCTAAGAGCTCTTGTATTTTTCTTGCTATTTCCTCATTTTATTGAGGGGTCATCTTGTAAGAATATTTTTTAGGTAGGGTGGCTCCTCAGATAAGGTCTATCCTATGGCTTATGGCTCTTTGAGGGGGTAAGGTTGATGGTTGTCCATCACTTACAATGCCTTGGTAAGTCTGCAATATACCTTGAATCTCCCTTGGTAATTTAGTCTTCTTAGCCACCTTGCCTTCATCTCCCTCTCTTGGTTTCAACACCAATGCATAGCCTATGCCTTCACTCTCTTCCATGGTTTGCAAGAACTCTTTTTCACTTACCATAAGTACATTTAGACCTACTATCTTTACTTCGGCATCCTCCAATAATGACTATATTTTGAAGGTCACATTGTCCTTCTTGAAAGAATAAGAATTTTTTCCTCCATCATGTATGGCTTGGCAGTTAAATTGCCAAGGTCTACCTAGGAGAAAATGGCATGCATCCATAGGCAACACATCACATAAAACTTTGTCTTTATACCTTCCAATGGAGAACTCCACCCATGCTTGCTCATTCACTAACACATGTTGACCTTTATTGATCCAAGTGACCTTGTAAGGATTGGTGTGGGGTATCCTTGCCAACTTCAACTTGCTAACTACCTCCTCTGACACAATATTGTCACTAGAGCCTGAATCTATAATGACCCTACATACTTTCCCCATTATCTTGCATTTGATTCTAAACAAAGATCTCCTTTGGCTTGGCTCTTCCTTCACTAGTTCCTTGATTAGAGTCCTCCCCATCATGAGGTTCTCTCCTTCCTCTGAATTTAGTGGTACTTCAACATGCTTGTCTACTGCATTGGACTCTTCTTGAACTAAGTTAGTCCTCTTATCACTTCCTTGTGATGAACCACCTTTCTTCGGGAATCTATAGGCAGGGTGCCCCATTTGATTGCAATGGTAGCACTCCATATTGGAAAAATAATTGCCTCTTCCTCCTTGTGATGAACCACCACTTCTTCCTCTAAAGCTAGAGTTAGAATTTCTTCCTCTACCACCTCTACTTGAGCTTCCTTCTTGCTTCTCACTAAACTTTACATTACCTTGAGCTCTTGAATCAAAACTTCTTCCACCATAGCCACCTCTTTGACCTTTGGTATCTTTTCTTTTGCCTTTGCCTTTGTAGGTTTCTTTCTTTCTCTTTCTTTTCTCTTCTATCTTCAAGGCCATTTGATAACAATTCCTAATAGATTTGAAGTTCACTAGGCTCATCTCTTCTTGGATTGACCATTTTAGGCCATTCAAGTATCTTGCAAGCTTGATGCTCTCTTCTTTAATAACCTTGGACCTCAAACACAATTTTTGAAACTCCTCAGTATATGCTTGGACATCTAAATCTTTTTTCCTAAGATTGTTTCTCCTCCTATGAAGTTGGACTTCATAATCATCAGGAAGGTAGGTTTTCTTCACTTTGGATACCATGACCTTCCATGTCACAATAGGACCTTTTCCATCCTTTTCTCTCTCGGTTTGCACAAACTTCCACCAAGTAAGAGTTGAACCTCTTAGTCTATACTTGGCCACCATAACCTTTTGTGCTTTAGAGATACCATCACATTCAAAATGGTTCTCAATACTATCTATCCAATCCACAACTAAATTTGGATCCATTTGTCCACTTAATAGTGGCACACCTTCCAAAGCTTTACCACTCAATGCTTTTAATGCTTTTAAGAATGGCTCTTTAGGAAGAACAAGGTCAGGTGTTGGTGCTTCCTCCTCTGACTCTAATTCCTTTTCCCTTTCTTTAGCTTCTTCCTTTTAGTCAATCTTGTCCTTGACCTTATCTGCTTTGTCTTGGACTTCACCCAAGAGCTGCTCCATTTGAGCTAGTCTTTGCCTTAGAAATTTTTTATCCTCCTCTTGTTCCTCAACCTTCTTGGCTAATTCAGTATTAGTCACCATGGCTTTATCTGGTGTATTCTCTCCTACTAATTCAGAAGGCTGCAACATTAACCACAAGCTCTAATACCAATATGATGTATGGTAACTCCAAGGTTTCCTTTCACACTCACCAAGAGACTTCACTTGTCTCCACTAGGATCCTATTCCTCTTTAGGATCTTCCAATAGTCTTAGGTGATTAACTAAGGCCTATAAAAACTATTATAATAGTCAAACTATTGAAGCTTCACCTTGAAGGACTAAAACCATGTATTATGTTCTCTTTCTCCTCTACACCTAGATGGCTCTAAGTGTCAAATCTTCATAAATTTGGTCCATCATTGTAGGGACTTTCTCCATATTTAAATTATTCATATCCTTTCTAATTTGACTCATTTTGGAAGGATCTTGCATCATTTTTCCATCGGCATCACTAGTTTACCATAGGAGACCTTAAAAATAGGTCTATTTCTAGTAGCCCTTACCAGTCACCTTTTTCCATTTCTTGAAAAAGTTTTCCAAACAACTTGAAAATATAAGACCTGATTTGGATACCCTTTTGGAATTTTTAAAACATTAATAAGGGTTTTGGGTCTAACAGTGACCCTACAGTGGGTTCCTACAATCTAGGACAATAGGCCTAATTTCTAGGACTTAACAGTGAACTTGGTTGAAAACTTGCTTAAACCAAAACCTAGATGATTGGTATGACCTCCATCTATAGACAATCATTAGATATGGTTTTCACCTATGTGAAAAATTCCTAGAGTAGTACAGTGTCGTACAACCCTACAATATCTCTTCAATCTTTCACCTCTAGACCTCTAATCGAACTTCAAATGCTCGCCTAGGGCCTAGCAAATAAAATAGCTCCTCATTCTTTCAAGACTCCTAATTCCTAAAAATATATACAATACTAACTCCTCTACCATTTCCATCACTATTTTCCATGGTGAGATTTCATGGAGGAGCCATGACTCCTAAACTGCTCAAAACACTAGCAAATTAGACACTCTGAACTAGAACACTAAAAATCAAAACCTAGATGGACTCAAATAGACTTGCTTCCCAAATGAAAAAGCTCAAAAATTACCTATAGAACACTAAATAATCAATTAATTTAAACTTTCAATCCATTTGGTATGACTGCCAACACAAAACCACCAGATATCACTGTAAAAATGCTTGTAGAGCTCTATTCACTTTTCTCTAAACTATTACAATGCATGAATACCACTGATGTTTGAGTCTTAGGTATCATTATATTCCATTTCCTTCATTTCAGGGCATGTTGGCTGAGAAAAATCTCCTAAACTTTAGGGAATCCAAAGATACCCGATTTGCATGCCATTTTTGCAATTAGTGCAAATCTTGATGACAACTTCTTCTCAACACTTGGCAACTTTCTCATGTGCCTCAATCGTATATTCTAGGACTCCTAACCTCCTATGTCTCGAGGATCCAAAGCCATTTATGACCTTATGGCATCTTTACAACAACAAGATGTGTTTAGAACACATTTAAGACTCCAACCTTAGCTAAGCTCCTAACACTAATTTTAAAATAAACAACTAACAAAGGCTATTATTGTGACCTTAGTCCTAATGACTAACTCACCTAGACAACATTTAAAATGACCTTCTAAGGTCTTCAAACAAACTAAACTATCCTCTTGACTTGGCTAGAGTCACGTACAAGCCAAAAACATTTAAACAATGGAGGCTAGCCTAGGTGCTCCTGCACCAATGAATTTCCTCAGGACCACTTTGTTGTTGAGGTGGCTCCTAGCAAGTACTTTCAGGTTGATTATCAAGTGATTCATTAAAAAAATGGGAATTATCTAGAACATTTATTTTTTCTAGGGAAATATCAAGAACATAATCAATGTGGGGTTTAGTGGCAGGTTTATCTGAGGGAATAGATTGGCCATCTAGAGGAACATGTGTAATTTTCCCTCTCATCCGAGAACTTCTCCAAAGAGGAGTTTCCATAAGCTCTATGGTTTTTTTTCTAACCATTTTCTTTGGTCTCTTTGTTGTAGGAGTGGTTGTTGGAGAAGCTTGTTTTATTTTCTTATTCTTTGAAACTGTAGGGTTTTGGGGCTCATTTTCATTCTCAGGGACTGAAGTTCCTTCATCAATTTTTATTTTTCCTTTCTTTTGGGAGGAGTTAGGTACATTTTCCACTGGATTAGGGAGAGGTTCATATTGTCTAATATTTTTAGGTTCTCCTCTTTGGCTATCTATTTCAATAGTTGGCTCAGAGGGAATTTCATTTTCATTAACAGGTTGTTCAACAGGGTCATTTTGGGGATGCAAAGTCCTAACCTGAAAATTTTTATCCCAAGACAAGGTAGACACATCTCTGAGAGACCTCTCAACAATAAATTTAATTAGAGCATCATGGGTTACATAATTTTTTTTTCCTTTCTAGGTTTCTTTGGCACTAATACTCAACATATTATAAAGAAAATTTGGAAGATTGACTATAAAATTATGCCTGATATAACTAAGAAATTTAAAATGGTGTGCATGAAAATGGGAAAACCTTCCTTCATAGGTGAGGTATCTTATAATATGTGTAGCTAGCTCCTCAAATGGGGTAGGAAGGGACACATGCCTGTAACCCTATTTTCTCACCTCTAATGGAGGGTCTATAGGAAGGGTAAACTAAGCCCGAGCTGACCTAGCATCATGTTCATTAGGATAATGCTCCCCAATTGTAGGAAACCTAGTTACTTCTGCAATGCGGTCCTCCATTGCCAAGACTATCAAGCCCCACACATTTTCCTCTCCTTCTTCAAAGGTATTCATAAATTGGGTGGCTACTTCCTCATCAAATTTTGTCAATTTTAGGAAATACCCAAACCATCCACAAGCATGGAATCTCTAGACCGCTTCTACATCTATAAGTAGAATGGTATGAACCACTAGATTATGATGCATTAAATACCCTCCCATTATTCCAAATTCTTTCTCTGAATTCTTTCTGCAATTTTCCAATTACAATTTTTCTCTGCTCTGAAATTCCCTAATCTCTTCTTAAACACCCTAAAATTCAGCTCCTAACTGCACTTTAAACTATGAATTTCCTTGCAATCTCTATGTTACATTTTTGAAAAATGATAATAATGGTGATTTATGATAAGGAATTATAGTTTTAAATGCAATTAAATTCCACATAACTTGATTATGTTATCTTAGGGTTACAACAAGTCAAAAATCGAAGATAATTTGGAATTTGAGGTATGACACTTGTGTAAAAAATAAAGGACTTAATAAAATAAAATATCAGAATAGATTTGAACTAACATACAATCTTGTAAGGAATGATGGGTAAAACAATAGTGACTTGGAGAAATTAATACAATTACCTTCCCCCTAAGAAATAAAGGCAAGTGTCCACACTTGGCATACTTAGTATAAGGTAGGAAACTGGCGTAATGCCATATCATAAATATGTGTAGTATTAAATATAATTATCTAAATGTATGAGCTAAAAGTGGAAAACTATTGAAGAGTTGTACCTATCATTATGTTGTGACATGCATGAGAAGGTGATGAGAATGTAAATCATCATAAAGGAACAAGTGCTAAGGATGTTTGCATCTGCTGAAGTGGCAATTATTGAAAGCATAGAAAAATAGAAAATGTGATGACATGGAGGATGGGTGGATGGAAGGTAAAGAAGTGGAGTGGGATGGAAAGAAAAATTTAGAAATTGAAAGGAGAAAGAACTTCATTAAAAATAAAGTGTTTAGTATGATCATACCTGCGAGAAATTAGAATGAAGCTGTAGGGAGAAGGTTTGCACCTTCGGCCATAGGAAGTAGTACCTTTTGTGATTCTGGAGTAGTGTCACTGAATTACTACATGAATTCATTCTTGGTCTGGGGATGATGGTATAGACAAAGTCTATGAAAATTAACCAATAGCTTGAAGTGAACTAGATCAATTTTTTACTATTGGACTACTCCATTGTCGAAGACATGATCTATGTCATAGGGTCCTAACCACGGTGTTTGTAACTTGCCTAGTATTTCTTGAAATTTTGAATCAAATAGTAATGCCCAATCACATACTGAGAAGAATTTTTTATTTATGTTGGATTCATGCCACTTCTTCCTCTATTTATGGATTATCTCTATTCTCTCTAGCGCTGATTTTTTGATCTCATCTAGAGAGTTGAGGTGGAGAAGGAGGTCTCATTGTGCTGTAGGAAGATCGATGTTTAGCTCCAGGGCAGTGTGCAATATTTTATACTCAAACTAAATGGATAACATTATTGTTTTCCCATAAATAAATTGAAATGGAGTGAATCCTATTTTTCTCTTCCATGTTGTTTTGTAAGCCCAGATTTATTCTAGAAGGCAGCTGCTCTAATCTTGATGTTGTAGGTGAACTATTTTGGTGAGAATAGATTCAATTTCTCTATTTGTAACTTCCTCTTAACCATTTTCTTGAGGATGGTAAGGAATGGACTTCATGTGTCTGATATTTTATTTAGTCATAAGTGTTGTGATCAGGGTGGATGTGAATTGTGCTCCTTGATCTGTCACTAGCTCTCTTGGTACACCATAATAGGTAAATATTTCTTCATACAAGAACTCAGCCACTTTTTTGTCTCATACATATTTCATGGCTTTGACCTCTACCCATTTGGTGACATAGTCAATGAAAACTAGAATGTATGATTTACCATTGGATGGTGGATCTATAGGACCAATAAAATCCATGCCCCATTTATCAAATGGTGTTACAACCACTTGTGGATGTAGAGGTATTTCATATGACTTTGTAGGATGACTCATCCATTGGCACATATCACATTTCTTGGTATAGTCTACTGAGTCCTTATGAAGTGTAGGCTAGTAATGACTAGTTGTCAATATTTTCATAGATGTCCTTTTAGCTACAAATTTTCCTCCACAAGGCTTATCATGACAAGCATGAAGGATTTCATAAGTATCATCCTCATGTACACATCTTCGCATAACTTGGTTTGGACTAGTATAAAACAATATGTTGTCAATCCAGGAAAATTGAAAACTTTTCTCAATGAGAAATTTTCTTTCCTTAGGAGAAAAATGTGTAGGCATTTTATCACCTGCAAGGTAATTTTCTATATCAGCATTCCATGGGTTTTTGACAGCAATATGAAACAAGTGCTCATTGAGCAATATATCATCTATCACAATAGTGTTAATATGTTCATTATGGATCCTTGATAAATAATCAACCACTACATTAGCTTTACCTATCTTGTCAATGATGGTTAGATCAAATCCTTGTAATAGCAAAATCCATCTTGCTAACCTGCTTGAGATTGCAGGTTTATTCATAAGATATTTTATGGTTGCATGGTCAGTATGAACAAAGATTAGGTATCCTCTAACATAGTGATAGAATTTATTCAAAGCATAGACAACAACCAACAACTCCTTTTTAGTGACTGTGTAATTGATCTCTGGTCCATGTAAACTCTTACTGATATAGTAAATGACATTTTCAAGGTTATTCAACTTCTAGCCTAAGATTGCTCCTATTGCACAATCAGAAGCATCACTATGAATATAGAATGGTAAAGACCAATCAGACCCTCTAAGCACTAGTGCTATTGTAAGAAGGGACTTGAGCTACAGGAAAGATTCCTCACATGTTGGTGTCCATGTGAACTCAGACTCTTTTGTAAGAAATGTGTACAATGGAGTGGCTATTTGACTGAATTTTTTAATGAAACGCCTATAATAACTAGCATGTCCTAAAAAGGATCTTACATTTGTTTTCTTTATAGGTGTAGGCAATATAAGAATTACCTTAATTTTTGTAGGGTCCACTTGTATTCTAGCTTCTGAGATGGAGTGTCCTTGCACAACTCCTTCTTGCATCATCATAGAATATTTTTCACTATTCAAGGATAGATTGTGCTCTTTACATTTGATCAACACTTTTTCTAAGTTCTCCAATGCTTCTTCAAAAGTAACACCAAATGTGGTGAAATCATCCATGTAGATTTCCATGCAATCATGTGAGATATTAGCAAAGATGGTGATTACAACCCTTTGAAAAGTATTTGGAGCATTACATAAACCAAAAGGTAACACATAATAGGCATATGATCTCCACGAACATGCAAATGTTGTCTTTTCTTGAACCTATGGAGCAATGTTGATCTAGTTATATCTACTATATCGATCAAGAAAAGAAAATTACTTTTTACCAGCTAAGGTATCCATAACTTGATCAATGAATGGTAAGGAAAAATGATCTTTCTTTATAGCATTGTTCAATTCTCTATAATCTATACATATTCTCCATTTTCTGCCCTTTTTAGGTACTATTACCAAAGGAGAAACCCATTTGATGTATGAGATTGGGTAAATAAAACCAGCATTCAATAGTTTTCGCAACTTAGTCTTACTATTTCTCTCAAGGATGGGTTAATTCTTCTTTGAGGTTGGAGGAGTGGTAAACTTCCTTCATTGATGTAAATTTTATGTGTATAGATTTTTGGGCTTAATCCTTTCATATATCAATAGTCCCAAGAAAAATCTTTTTCATGTTTACAAAGGAGTTGAGTTAACAACGTTAATTATTGTGGTAGTAGTTTATTGTTGACATGCAGGTTCTGACCAGGTGAGAGCACCACATTGGTTATCAGTTCAAGCATTGATACTTCAGGTATAGGACTTTTTGGTATCTCACAAGATATTAATTGATGGATAATATCAGGTTCCAAAAGTAGAACAAAGTCCTCATAGGTAGACAACTACAGAACATAGCTTTCAAAGATATCTTTTACTATGACACAACCATTAGTAAGGATGCCTTGAATCACATCATCTTCTTGAAGTTTCAAGAAATATTTTTTTTGTAACATCATCAGTTGAGCAATAAAGTTAAGCTCGTCTACCTCATCTCCCAAATCTGGCCAAATAGGAGTACTTAAATATGGTTGAGGTTGGGTTGGAGGATATAATGAAAACTTCTTAATTGCTTGGCCATCTAAAATTGTCATGTTATTTGAATGACAACTGAGATTAGCACCATTTGTGGCTAACCAAGATCATCCAAGGATGATTAGGTAACCAACAAGAGTTACCTTGGGTGATAATATCATGAAGTCATCAGGATATTCCTAGGAATCTAATGTAACTACTATATCTTCTATTATGCCATCTGGGATGACAGTGGAACTGTCTGCAAGTTGTAAGACTATTGGATTGGTCCTCAATCCCTCTATACTTACTCTATGAATGGTATCCTTAGTCATAACATTTATAGTAGCACCCAAATCTATTAACACATTTTTCATAGACTGACCATTAATTATAATATCAACAACTAGACTTCTAAGGTTAGAGTACTTTGAAATGACTATCTTTCCCAACATAATATCTGCAAGTTGACCAATAACATGCACTATTTGGGGATCCTTTTTCTTACGTTTGGGCTTCTTGAGGCAGGCTTCTTTAATGGCTTTCCCATAGATAGGAACATCTTTGATAGCTTGAAAGAGTGGAATTTGAATATACATATTTTAAAACTAATCAAGAATATCAAATGGTGTTTCATCCTGGGGTATAGATATATCAACTCTAAGCCTTTGAGGAAAAGGAGGATTAACTATGGTATGAACATCATCTTGACTTGATGTATTACTTGGTGGGACTTTATTTAGAAAAATAGTTTCCAGAAGTGGTGTTGATGCTATAGGAAGGTCTAGCAACATCATTGATAATATCTTGTTTGAAATCTAACAACAGGTTAGAAATTTTCATCTTAGAGATACTAGAGACATTCCCTTTAGCAAGTGTGGGTTAAAATCCTTTTCCTTTCTTTACTGTTGATTGAATAGTTAAGATAGATTTTCTTTACATCATGCCAAGAAGATTGGGAAATGTCTCCTCTAGCCATAAGATCTAGTGCTTCAAGACAATTGTCATTTAGTCCCCTCAAGAAAATGAGTTTTTGTGAATCCTCTTGTACTGCATGCTGAGGATTCTTCTTTAGATTATATAGTAAGCATGAAATATAATCTTGCAGAGTTTCATCTTCCTTTTATGACATGAAAAATTTCAGCCCCCCCTCAAGTTTCCCCCTTACAATACTCTTTATACTTTTGCACAAACAAATTTTGCATTGCATTCCAATCGATTGTTGCCCCTAATCCCATTAACCATCTTAAAGTTGACTCCTTTAATGTTGTTGGAAACAAATTGAGTTTATGACTATCAGTGTTATAGTCAAAACTTCAACAAAGAATTTCAAACTCAAATAGAAAGGTGGCAGGGTCTTCATTGATTAGACCATAGAACTTTGGAAGTGCAGCAATGGGTATGTTCTTGATATTAACATTCTTTATAAGGCTAGGAAGAGAGAATGGAAAGGAAGGTTTTTCAACACGGTAGGTACTTGGGAGTGAAGTTACAGCTGGGAAGTGATAATAGCCAAAGGATTACTAGCAACAAGTATGCTTGTGGTGGAATTATCGAGAAAACTGGCTAAAATTTTAGCAAAAGGTCATATATCAGATGGATCAAAAGGGTCTTCTATAGATGAGGATGCTGAAGGAAATTTAGGACTTGCATCAACAAAAGATAATTCAACTTCTTTAGATTCTTCGTTCAGATTAATGGGTTCTCTTGGAAGGAATCTTCCATAGACATCTAATCTTCTTCCTCTTTGATGCATGCAGGTAATTTGACAAACTTGTGAAGAAAGTTCAGGACTACAAACTGTTATTAGAAAATAGGAAACTATCTAAAATGACTCAATAAGGTTCTTAGCTTGACACCATCCTTGGCAATGATGCCAAAAATTAACAACCCCATAATAGGTAATAATAATCATGCCAAAGCTTCTCCTAGGAATAGTATATTCAAACTAAGTATTATTTTCCTTATCATTAAGTGCATTTAAATTGTCAACCCAGGGATGTATACTTGAAATGGGACAACATGGTTTGTGCACTTAGTCTCTCATGGAGTCATTTTGCTTGAGCAGTGGGAAGGAAAATACATGAAAGAAACTTATACTATTGTTGCAGGAAAGTAAACACACATAGCTTCTTAATGAAAATGATGTTGACAACTATAATTTCAATCTTAACCTATTCTGTCAACCCAAAGCATTCATAATGATTATCTCTACAAGTGGTGTAGAAACATACAATGTGTATAGTGCTATAGGAAAGAATAGTGAATTCTACTTGAAATATTGTAAATTCTTTAATAACTTAACCTAATCTACTCTAACAACACACGGAACTAGAAAAGTGACTTTTCTTTAGATCATAGAAAATAATACAACCATCTGACTAACTTTCTCTCTACAATGATATCCCTTTATATAGAGGATTGATACTTATTTGAACATAAAAGATAAGGTCTAACTAATTTGCACCATAAATAAAGTAAAATGCAACAGTCCATGAAAGAATATCATAAAGGTTGCATCACTGCTTCGATAGAACATTGATCACATATAAAATATAGTGTAGGTGTGTTCCTATATTTCTTGGAATTATTTCCTCTTCAATTTATCAGGCATGTCCCACGGTATCATAATGGCTCTTCATCACCATGTCTAATTCTTCCTTGCTCTTCATCAATGCTCATTGATCCTCTCTTTGGTCACTCCTCTTTTCTTGGTAGGTTAGTAGTATATGCATATATTCAAGTATTTAACCATTCAACTTAATCCAAATATTAGAACATAAATTCAAACAATTATATGAAATATTGCAACATATGTATAATATTTGTAAAAATATATCAACTATTATATACCCATAGGCTTTGATGGTTTGACTATACTTATAGCATGTTTATAGGTTCAAATACTGAAAAAGCATAACAAGTGTTTTTGAAATATCTTAGAACAGAGCATAAAAGTACCATAAAATAAAGACAAATTATTGAATCATCACTATATACATATCTCCTTATGATTATATCCCCCTTCTAACATATATCTACCCATATTATCCCCCCTATAACATATATCTATCCCCCTTTTTTGACAAAAATGCCAAAAACAAAATTACTTACTGAGATTCAGTGGAGGAATCTTATCAAAAATATATTTGTACCTCTATTGTGCATCTCCCAGTGATGTCTCTCATGATTCCTTTAGTGTCTACAACACCACAATTTTTTCATATGTCAGCTAGAAGACTCATCATGCTATCCATAGCACTAATATCAGGGGTATTCACTAATCCTTTTTCCTTGTGAATATGCTTGTACAATGATTCAATATGGGGTATCAAAATTGCTTGTAACTCCATGAGTTCCATTCTTATTTTATTCTCCTCTTTCTCAGCTCATGTTGCACTCCCATTAAATGTTTTAGCCTTTGATAATATACTTGAAATGTTCCATGATTGGTGGTAACCTTTGTCAGCTGCTTAGTCAACTCTTCCTCAATAGATTCATCTTTCTCCTTGATATCCTTAGTAAAATTTGAAGGTAAACAAATATTTTGAAACAATGAAAGAATATCTTTTAACTATTTTTCCAATTCGATAACCAATTCAAAAAATGTTACCTTATCCAGTGTCACTGATTGAAGTAACTCTTCAATAATCTTGTTTTCCATTTTCTTTCTATGCACTTTCAACATATACTTGGTTGTCTCTATACTAGTTTGATTGATCTATTTTTATTATTTCTTCCAATTGGTTAAGTAGACATCTGTTCTCATTTATATCAGTATCAGGGACAATCTCCTGCAATATCTCCTTAGTACTCTCTATCACATCAGTCTTTTATTTCTTTGCTAGTAATTTATCATGTGCTGCTTTCTTCTTAAGTAGATCTCCAAATTCAAATATCTCTTTAGGGCTTAGGGTAGAGATGTCTACCTTTGGAATTACAATTGGTTGGCTTAAGTCAACTTTTGACATCTCATGCTTTCTCTTCTTTAAATTTTTCTTTTCTATTTGTATACTTTCTCCAATTGATAACTTTGGGGAAAAAGATGTCTTATTTGAATTAGATGTAGTAGCTATATTTGTATCTTTTGTTCTTTCTTCACTTTCTTCTTTTTTTATTTTATTCCTTCTTCTCTTCCTGTTTCTTTTCTTCCTTCTTCTCTTCATGAACTTCTTCTTTCTTTTCTTCTTTTTTATCCTTTCCCTTCTCCTTTGGCTTCTCCTTCTCTTGCACTTGTGACTAATGTTGACCTATAGTCTTAGTAGGTGTGACTTGATCGGTATTCTGATCTGTTGTAGACTTGGTCTCTTTTGTGTCCTCAGTGTCCTTTTGTTTAGTCTCCTTTACTTGTTTGGTGGACTTATCTACATCAGTAGGAATCTCTTTTGTAACCTATGAGATAACCTCATTAATCTCGAGAAAATAAATTAGTTGTTCTAGTACTGTTTCATTGTCCATTATTTCAAATTTTTTTGTATCATCAATATTCATTTGTTTGGTATCCTTCTCCTCGGCAACCATCACATCTTCATCATGAGTTATCTCTTCTATTGGGTCTTTGTTAGTTATATCTTGAATAATAACTTCATATTTTTCTATCGTCAAATCAATAGGATTTGACTTACCTTGTTGCTCCTTATTCTCAGTCGACTAGTTAGGAAGGAAGATATTTCTCCATATACCATCTATTTCCTTTTGTACTTCTTCTAGTTTATCAACCATAATCCTCAATTCTCTTTTTTTGACTAGAAATATCTTTGTGTACTCCTTCAATGCTTCATTAATACCTCTTATCAATAATTCAAGTATAGTAATAGCTAGAGATCTTTCCCTCATTTTCCTCTCAGATGCCATAGCATACTTCCATCTAGAATCTATCCTTTTGTATAGATAATTAGGTATGTGGTTGGCAAGCTCAACCAAAATTATTCTGGATTTTTGCAGTGTAGACACAACTGCCTCCTCAATATTTTCTTTATCTTCATCAGACCTTGTTTCATATTTTGCATACTTAATTCTTGCAAAACCTCCATTTTTCTTAAGATTATCAATGAACACAGCTAGGTTTCTCTATTTAAAGGGTTGGTTCTGCACAACTTTAAATTTACTCAATTCTTCAAATTCAGACTCACTGTCTTCTTGTAGTTTCAACTTTCTCCATGGTTTGCTAGATGATTCCTTCTCTCACATATGTCTTAGGTTTTATTTGATCTAGCTCTAGTTTCTTCTTCTCTCTCAGTGTGTATGAAGATATTTTCAATGGTTTTGTACTTATTGGACTCATTGTTTCCTTTTTCATTCTAGGTTTCTTTACCTTTATTTCAGAAGGACCTGCCTCATCTTCTTCAATGCTCATTCTAATATTTTCTAATAAATTTCTTATCATTCAGCTAGTTTTTCTTTGTACCTTAGGTATCAATATACCTAATTTTATCTTTTCCTTCACTTCTTCATAAGTCCCATACTTATTAGCTCTCTTATCTACCGATTTAGCTAATACAACTTCAATTTGTTGAAAAGCAGTGTCAATATCCATTTCATATCTAGGTAAAAGCACAATAAACTATCACCTTTAAGGCTAACTGAAATTGCTTGACCCAGTTGGACTCGGCCAATCCCTACTCGGTCAAGTCCAACACGACTGAGTACATGTAGGTTCCATGTGGCATCGAATGGCACCTATGTGGCCCAGTTGACTGGGTCGAGTCCCAATGATATTATAAATTCCATAAAAGAGCCCCAAGCCCCTCATTTGCACATTGGGGGGCTAAGAGAGTGGGATTGGATCTTTAGAGAAAACTCAGTCGAGTTCTAAGTAGGGGCCCCAATTTTTTATTTTTTATTTTTTTAGTATTTTTTAATTTTTTCCTGTATTTATTTGTAAAAAATGAATTTTTTTTAACTTAACATTATAACATATTTTTTTTCTTCATTTTTAAACAATAAATATTTTTAGGCTATATATTATTGATGTTAAAAACATATAATTTACTTATAAAACTTAAATGTAAACCCAAACCTAAAAACATATAATTTACCCAAAATTTTGAAACTTAAACGTAAAACCAAAACCTAAAAATATATATAATTTACCCAAAACGTAAAACCAAACCTAAAAATATCTAAATAGTGCAATATGGTCATGTCAATATGGTCATGTAAATAAAAAATACTTAAAAAATATCGAACAATTGAATATTATGTATCCAAAAGATTAAATAAACATACCTAAATTTTTATGTACAAGGAAATCCATTTGGGAGAAAACTCATCAACAATTTAGATATTTAATACCTATTCTATGGAGATGGGTTTGGGATATGTCTCAAATGCCTGCTATTTAAATTTTAAAAATAATAATGTATGAAAATTATTCTCAATATTGTGAATAGAGAATATCTAGCATCCAGGCTCTAGAAACCAATCAAAATAGAAAAATCATCATCCTGAATCTATATACCACTATGCAGTACTCCAAATCTACTTCATAAAATTATAAGAAGTTGAAAATCTGACAACCTAAGTAAAATTTATACAAGTGTTTGAAACACAATGACCAATTTATGGGCCTATATATTGCACACTTGGATGGCCCTCGGGTGAATCTACCAATGGTAATAATAAAATTTCACTTCAATAGCCTCTATGACACCTTTATACACATGGGTAATGGCAAGGCACCTAGCCTTGATCGATTTCCTTTTGAATAATAATATAATAAACTTATATTTTCATTCAAGCCTTGAAGTCCTTCAAGTGGATAATGAATCCCTTCACAACTACTCTAGGCTAGGCTTTGTTGGTACTTGTATGGAAACATCAATTTTATTCCTTTAATTTTCTACCCCAAAACTCATCAATAGCTAGAAACTTATCAAGTTATTGATGTCTTGAAGATAATATTATTCCCAATGAACTTTCTCTCCACAACTATAATATTTTTCTCTTCTACTTTCCCCTCTAATGAAACCAATTTCATCATGCTATTTTAAAAATATTATTAACCATATATTTTTAATTATTATTTGGGAGTGAGCATAATGGATGGTGTTCAAGGAGTTAGTGATTTTTTTTTCTTATGGAGGGTGTTCAAAGAGTTAGTGAAATCTTTTGCATTTAACTCTTTTTGGACTAATATTTTTTATTGCATATTCATCATATTATTATATTATTAATTTAATATCATTTACAATTGTGAGGGGAGATAATGGGCTGGAACATCTCTAAGGTAGCACATTATTTTTATAGAAGGCTTATAATCATATTGAGTGATATTTCGAGTTCTTTATAGATTTTTTCTAGGTTATAGGGTTAAGTGAATTTGTTTTATGAGCTACACAACTTCTTTGGACTAATGTTTTTTATTGCCTCTACATCAATGCCAAATCCTCTAAACCTTTTGGTTTTTTCTCCACCATGTAAACTTATCCTTAAGAATATATCCTTTCTAGGATTATCCTAGAGCATTTCCCTTCCTTCTTCGCATAAAAATGTATTAATGAAAAATTTTCTTTTGAATCCTCTCACACATTACCAAAGTACCAATAATATATCTTTTATATAAAGATGTTTCATGCTTGGACACTTTTTTTCCTTTCAAGAATACAACTTGTGTCAAGGAATAAATCTTAAAGTAATATATTAAATTTATGGGAGATTTTTTCGCTTTTGAAGTCATTTCTACCACCCTTTAAAAGGATTTAAAATTTATCTCAAAATTATTGTCAAGAATAGGTAGGTTTTGGATTTGTATTAAATTCATTTTTCTCATGCATTTCCTATTGATTTTATTCCAATTTCACCTATTATGGGCTAGTGAAGCTCCTAACTAATTTTCTTGGGACTAAAGGAAATAGGTTCATTATGGAATTTTGTGGTTATTAATTTATGAGCTTTCCAGATCAAAAGTGTTACACACGTTATTCAGAACTTTTAAATGTTTAAATGTTATTAAAATTTATAAATAAATGTATGAATTAGTTCATGTTTGACATTAAATATTTTCATTTGAAGTATGTATGTTTCAAGTTATCTAATATAGATAAATTATGTTAAAATTTAATTTATTTGAAATTATTTTAGAATGTAAGTGTGCACATGTACATATTATATATAATATTAGATAGTTTTTAATTTATTTAAAAATATGCTCTTTTTTAACACACACACACACACACATATTGATTTTCTAATGAATGTATGTACATGTATGTGCTCACTTGTAGCAAGCAATTTTTATCTAGATATATTACATTTGTGTACATCATGGCTTCTAGTGGTTCAGAGCGTAGCGTTCATAATAGTCAAGCATCACGAGCATCCTTAGACCAACATGGTACCCCCCCCACAGAGTAGATATAGTCGTAGAGTTGAGACTATCTCTAGGATGCACGCTGCTCTAACTTTGTTAGAGAAAAAGTTGCAAAAAAATACTATCCTCCCTAATAGGGAGAAATTGACATCCATTCACACTGAGCTTATGAGTATGATGCAGAAGGTTGAATCATACAATCCATCTAATGATACATTGATTGATTATTTTTATTGTAGCCTCTCTAGCACTATCACAGGGACTGTGGGTTGGAGGATAGTTGATTCAAATGTTTCTATTACTAAGGTTAAGAACATGTTTGAAACCCATTACATAGATAAGAGGGTGGTTAGAGTATACAGGGTCACAAAATGTACATATGACTTAGTATCCCCTTTTATATATCTAATATGGTTGACGACCCATCATATGTGGCCCCAAAAGGATGATGTGCCCCTATATTTCTACAAACAATTGTTTACAGAGTTCCATTTGGGTTACAATGTTGATTACACAGGTTTACCTCCATATGTTGGTCAAGGTCGGGGGAGATATCAAAATAAGTGTAGATGGTCCGATTTACCACTTCCCCCTAGTAAGAGGGCATTGGTTTGGACACCTACACTAGAGATGGATGGGTTGTAATTGAGGATGCAAACAGAGATATGTTTTATAGAATTGCCACCATCGTGACTTAGGTTAATGAGTTGTCATCTAATCATGTGGGTAGGTACATGCTCAGATCTTGAACAAGCATAGGCATTGATCCTTCTAGTCCATTTTATGATTCTTACATCTGATTTGATCTTCTCACTCCAAATGAGATAGCACAACTACTAGAGGATCATTTGTGCGGTATGAGCTCCATTTTATTTATTGATTTACTGGCATCTTACTAGACACATTCTACACTGCATGGGGTTCCTCTGTGTGATACTCCTACATTCATTCAAGGAGTAACGACTAGATCCTCCACAAGCACCATTCAGGGATTTAGAGATGCAAAGGTAGGTACCTCCAGATAGGATAATGTCAAGATACATCCTATAGCTCCATGACATAGTGTGGATGATCTTACACTGCCTCTATAGCATACATGGGCTCCCCTACAATAGACACCTACAACCTCATGATTTCACACTAGATTCTCAAATTTTCTTATGCATGAGGCCATTGATCCTAATGCAGTGTCCTTAAACTCTTCTAATTTATCTGACATTAGAAGTGCATTAAAGAAGGTAAGAAACCATTTAATTTTAATATTCAAGAATAATCAAGTAATTTTATATATATATATATATATATATATATATATATATATATATATATATATATATATATATATATATATATATATATATATATATATATATATATATATATATATATATATATATATATATATATATATATATGCATGTATGTATGTATGTATATTTAAAACTATATATAAATTTAAATTTATTTGAACCTAGTACATGACACTATAATGGATGTTGTATATGGAGATTTAGAGGAGCCTATTGATCCAATTCATCAAGATATAGATGTAAAATATTTTAAATTGAATAATTTATTTGTTGAGTTTAAATCTACATTTTAAAAAAATCTCAAGACATTATATTAATTATTTATAAATTGTTACAATTACATACAGACTCAGGTCCAGTAGGACGAGGATCCACACAGGTCTGAACATAGCACATGATGGTGGTCATTGATGTTTGTGATCTATATACATATACATGTGTAATGTGTACATATATTTAGATTTTCATGTGACATTGATTTTCATCTAGTACACATACATGTATTTATTTCTATAGACCTCTTGTATTTGTACACATGATGTATATTGATATTAGATATGTATGTACATGTTTTATATTGATACATGTTTTACATTGATCTATAGACATTTACATTGATACATGTTTGATTTTCATGTAGATTACATTTATCGATCATGTATATATAAATATGTATGGAAATTGATGTTTGTGATCTATATGTACATGTGACATTGATATTTGATGGGATCGTGTAGTCTATACATTTGATTATATATATATATATATATATATATATATATATATATATATATATATATATATATATATATATATATATGAACTAAAAATAAATTTTGTGCATGTGTAGAAATATGTTTATCTAGATACATTTAAATCAAATTTCAATTAATTGAAAACTAATTAATCAATCTAACTGGACAATCTAATCAATCTTTAAAATTAATCAAGCTAATATGCACCCTTAAGCCCTATCTAGATCAATTAATTGAAACCTAATTACATTCAATATGTAGACATATGTTTATCTCTAGATGTACATTTAAATCAAATTTGAATTTAATTGAAATCTAATTGTTTAAGCTAATATAAACTAATAAAAATTTATCTAGAGATCAATTAATTGAAACCTAATTAATCAATCTAACTAATGTTCAATCTAATCAATCTAAATTAATCAAGCTATTAATATGACCCCTTAAGCCCTATTATGTGCCCTTAAGCCCTATCTAGATCAATTAATTGAAACCTAATTGCATTCAATATGTACACATATATTTATGTAGATGTACATATGTTTATCTAGATCAATTAGTTGAAACCTAATTACATTCAATTATACAAGTTCGTAATTTGAACTTGAAACTAATTTGAAACCTAATCAATCTAATTTAACAGTCTACTTGATCAATTTATTAATCAATATTTAAATAACCTTAAAATCGATCTAAAATCAATCTAATCTAATCAATTGAAAAAAGTATTGAACAGTTTGTAGTGCCCCTCCATAGTTTGTTTTTTTGTTATCTTTGCCAAAATCTTTTAAGCCACTTTTATGTGTGCATTGATATTTCAATTTTATTATGATTTTAGATGTATGACACTATATGGTGAATTTTAATAAATAGATGTTTATGACGATTATATTGATTCAGTTATATGTTGTTAGTTATGATGATGTTGTACTTGTTCTGAAATGATATTTATAATGATGATTATACTTACCCCATACTTGCATGTCTATGGTGTTCATGTATGCTTTTATATTTTTGTTTGATGTGCTTGATGTGGTTGAGGGATGGAGTCGTAGTTACTTGCTTGCGAGATCCACAAAATCAGCCAGTCCCTATCATTTTCTTTTATTTTTCTATACATATATGCACATGCTTGTCTTTTATGCAGGTTTGCAGGTATCGGGCATTAACTTCCCTAAATTGTCAGGATGAGTGTGCCCTATCGCTAATCTCAATAGTAAAAGAGGGGAGATAATATTCAAATCCAAATCCTAACCTAAGCCATAATATTGTCCTAAAACAGTGGACAAGATTCTGTTATCCTACCCTTTTTTTTAACTCATCCAGTTGGCATGAGTTTATACCCTTGTTCTTGAGTATGAATTTGGGTCCTTAGGTTCTTTTGATTCTTTTGATTTTTGGTTATTGGTGTGATTTCTATTATTAGATCTTTGCTATTTTTAGGGATGAGATATTATCTAGTTGGAAATTAATTAAATGTGATTATTTAGTTTAATTATTATTTAAACTTTTATTGTATGGTAGGAGTATTTAATTAATGAGAGTTAATTAAATACATGCACCTTAGAATTATGTAATTATAAATTTAACATGTTTTCAATTAAAATGCATTGGTTAATTTAAGAATTAATTTAGCATGTGGAAATCATTTTAGATTAAATATTTTATTTATAATTAATTGAATGCATTAAGTTGCACAATCAAAAATTGATTAAATTAAATTAAAGGTATTAGTTAATTTATGGTTAAGTGTTTTCAACAAAAGGCAAAGTGGAGAAGAGACTTTAGTTCAACTAAAATTGAACTGAAAATCAAAGTCTAATTCATGCAAAGCCTTTTTGGTGGAGTTGAGTTCCAAACCCTCACATGTGGAATGGGAATTCATATCTGTTGGAGATTTGGCCATGTTTTTGGAGGATAGAGGTTGAGGAATTTTGGCAGACAAGTTGAAGGATTTTGGGTGAGGAATTCAATTTTGGAAAGCTTTGAAGTTTTGGGATTTTATCTTCAAATCTGGTCTTTGTTCAAATAATATTCTTCGGTGTTTGAGGTAGGGTTTAATTTTCTTTATGGCTATGTTTTTTTGAAATTTGAAAGGATTGTCTTCTTCGTGCATGTTGGTCATCATGATTAAAATTTTATTCTAGGAACTCTCTCTCTCTCTCTCTCTCTCTCTCTCTCTCTCTCTCTCTCTCTCTCTCTCTCTCTCTCTGTATTATGGAATTGATTGTATGAGAATCTTTGTTGCATGTATTCATTGCTTTCAAATTCTACAATAGTTTTTTTATTAAGGTTTGAAGTTTGTGAAATTTTGGTTAAATTATTAATAATTGGGTTTTCTATGGAAATTGATTCATTTAGAAAAAAAAACTAGGTTTGGAAGATACGTGAAGATTTGATATGTAGCCCTAATTTATACCTTGGGAATGTTTGGTTATTAATCTATATATATATATATATATATATATATATATATATATATATATATATATATATATATATATATATATATATATATATATATACATATATATATATATATATATATATATATATATATATATATATATATTGTATTTGTTTTTCTTTTTAAAAAATTAATTTAAAAATTTAATTAAAAAGGTTAGACGGGAATTAATCCCCCCAACCCCTCATGACACCCTAGGAGGGAGGGTTGTCGTGTGGTAGTACCTGCAGGTACTAACATGAGTCAGTCTGCCCCTCCATAGGGGTGGTTTTCATGCGGTAGTACCCGAGGGTACTGTCGCACGTTAGTCACCCATGGGGGTTGTCGTGCGACGGTACCCTGTAGGGTACTGACATACATTAGTACCCTCCTGACAGCATGGGCCCCTCCTTTATTTATTTTATAATTTGGTTTATTTTTAAATGGAATTTTAATAATAATTATTATTTGGTTTATTTTTAAAGGCATTTTAATAATAATAATTATTTTGTTAAAAGGGGTAATTTTGTTTAAAAGTTAGAATTTGGTTGTTTAATTAAAATGCATGGAATTTGTTTTATTGTATATTTACTTAATTTATATTTAAAATATAAAATATAGGTACTATAGTGTATTATATTTATGTTGTTAATTATTAATTTAAAATTTGCATGGTTTTCTTTTTGGCATCAAAGTAATTATTTTTGTATGGCATTCATTTATCTTGCATGTGGTTTATTAAGAGAATGTTCTCGCCCTTGGACTTTAGTTGTGAATGTTCAAATTGTGAAAAATGACTTTTAAGACAATCTGATTGATTAAATTTAAGGGATTAGAATGTCTACCAATAGAGATGTAATCCAAAGGTGGGAATTAGAATTTTTTTTTTCATGTTTGTTTTCCTTGCATACTTTGTTGTGTCGAATGAGTTGTTCTAACCCTATGTGGGATTGTTCTATGATGATTTCTAGTCTTGCATGTTCCTGCCACTGTTAGAACTAATTGTTGAGTTTTATAAGTTATGTTAACTCAGAGTTATATTGTGATCTTGTGAAATCCTAGGGTAGGTTATCTAAGTGTATAGGCGGGAAGTGACTTGTAATTGGTGTCAGGGCTCGGAAGTGGCTGCCAGGATATCCTATTGCAAGTGGCTTAATAAGTGATAATTAATGACATTGAGAGTTTAAAATGAATTAAAAAGATATTATGTTCCTCACTCATGCTTGAGTTTCTGATGCAGGAGCATCTTGGGTCCTTTGCAATCCTGTGTCACCAAAAATATGTTTAAAGTTTTATGTGTTGCTCGACTTCTTCTTTGACCGAGTTGGTCAGTAGTTGGTCAGTTTCCTTTGGTTACCGAGTGAGTTCAGTCATCTCCTGGGCAGTCAATTGTTTCACTGGTGCTCGGTGTTGCTTGTCTGTTGCTCAGTCATCCTTGTTTTCCGAGTAGTTTATTTTGAGTTCTTGTTGGGTCGACTTGTACATTTATTGTGGGTCACATATTTAATGATAGAATCTTTCATTGGGAGGTGTGTGGTCCTAGATCTGACCGTTCCTTCCGTTGATTGTGGATCTAAAGGCCGACTCAGTTTGGTAGACTCTTGTATAAATGTAGTTGTTGGTTTAGGGTTTAGGAGCAGTTTTTGGGAAGTTAGAAGAGAGAAGACATTAGAACTGAGATTGTAATAGATCCTCGCATGTTGGAGGACTTCTGAGTTTCATTGTAATATCTAGCCGAAACTGGGAAGGCCTTACAACCTAGCATGTATGATTTATTTCTTCTAAGTATATGAACAATCTAGCATTCTCTCTCTCCCTGTTGTATTTGTTGGCTTCCGCATTCTATTGAGCAGGCTTGGATCATTAGGGTGTGCCATTCCTTGGCCCCTCCTAACCCCTATCTTGCGTCAGGTGGTATTAGAGCAAGGTTAGATCTTGATCTAGGTCTGGGGATCTAGGTTTGATGGTTCCTCTTGAAGCCCTAGTTGATTTGTTGTGGGGTGGCAGATTGTGATCTAACCTGCAATTGCAAAGGGTTGTCAAGATGGTTCATGGGAGGCAAGATGCAGATCCAGGATTGGTAGATATGTTAAGATAGATTGTTGCTAGATTGGAAGCAGTCGAGACATCCCAAAGAAGAGGCAGACATCTTGAAGACGTTAGTGATGATGAAGTTGAAGAAGAACGGGCGAATGCAGAACTTGCACTTGTTATGGATCAAGGTGAAGAAAGATTTTTGAAGGCCTTGATGAGTTTGAAGTCTACACCACATTTCAATCCTCCTGAATATGGTGGAACATTGGATTCTAATGAATTGGTGGATTGGATCATTGAGATGGAAAAGTATTTTGAATATGAGAACATTCTTGAGGATAAGAAGGTGAAGATTGCAAGTACCAAGTTGAAAAGTCATGCATCCCTATGGTGGGAACATCTATAATTGGATAGAAAAAGGAAGGGCAAAGACAAAATCAAGGTATGGAATAAGATGATAAATAAATTGAAAGGAAAATTCTTACCCTGTGATTATCAGATTGACCTAGTTCAGTGAATGCAAAGCTTGAAGCAGAAAGACAGCTCAGTAAAAGAGTATACTAAGGAATTCTATAGATTGGATATCAGATCTAGACATGATGAAGATGATGTGGAAAGGATTGGTAGATACCTGAATGGTTTGAGAGTTTCCATCCAAGAAGAGATCAGCTTGGTTAAGTTGGAAAGCATTGAAGAGGCTTATCAATTTGCTTTGAAAGTCAAGGAGAAATTGAACAAGAGACATGAGCAAAGATAGAGAGGTCGAGGTGGTAGATTCCCTAGAGGAAGAGGTAGATCTAATGGTGAAACTGGTAGATCTAAACCTGAAAAGAAAAATTTGGACAAAGGCAAGATAGAGTGGAAAGGTGAAAGTTCATCTAGAGGTAGAGGCAGTAGCTACCGAGGTGGTTATAGCAGAGGAAGTTTCCGAGGAACTTGTTATAACTGTGGAGAAGAAGGACATAGATCATTTGAATGTACAAAAGTAACTAAGAAGGCTGGTAGTAGTAGAAATGCATTGGTGCAAGAAGAGCCATTGAATGAACCTAAGAAGGAAAGTAACCTGATGGTAAGGAGAGCATTATGGAATGAAAGCAAAAAGGAAGATCCGGTAAGGAAAATTTTCTTCAAGAATAGATGTAGAGTTTCTGATAAAGTTTGGAAGGTAATCATTGACAGTGGTAGCTTGGATAATCTGGCATCTGAAGAGATGGTCACAACACTACAATTGGAAAGACTGGAACATTCGAAACCCTATCAGATCTCATGGATCAAAGATGAGCATACACTCCTGGTAAGTGAATAATGTTATGTGAATTTGAAGATTGGAAAATACTATGATAAGGTGTTGTGTGATATCATGCCTAAGGATTGTTTATATTTTGTTGGGTAGACCTTGGAAATATGATAGACATGCTATATATGATGGGAGATTGCATAAGTATACTATTATGGCTGATGGAAAGAAACAAATCTTGTTACCATTGATGGAAGAACCTGTTAGTAATGTTTGCACATATGTGAAATTTTTCTTGATGCAAGGAAGGAAGTTTGTGAAAGATTTGAAAAGGAATGATGTATGTTTTTTTGTAATTCCTAATAAGCCGAGTAAGAAAATAGAAGATAGTGTCCCTAAGGAGATTGACAAGTTACTCACCGAGTATAGTGAAATCATTTCTGATAATGTACCTAATGGTTTGCCACTGAAAAGAAGTATTGATCATTGTATGGATCTAATCCCTAGAGCTAGTTTACCGAATAAGGCACCTCATCGATTAACACCTACCGAGAATCAGGAATTGAACTGACAAATTCAAGAGTTGTTGGAGAAAGGTTTGATCAGATAAAGTTTGAGCCCTTGTGTAGTACCCATTGTATTAGTACCGAAGAAGAATGGGGAATGGAGAATGTGCATTGATTCTAGAGCAATCAACAAGATAACAGTGAAGTATAGGTTTCCTATACCGAGAATGGATGACATAATGGATAGTTTGACTGGAGCAAAGTATTTCACCAAGATTGATTTGAAAAGTGGGTATCATTAGATCAAAATCAGAGAAGGTGATGAGTGGAAGACTACTTTCAAGACAAAAGAAGGTTTTTATGAGTGGTTGGTTATGCCTTTTGGTTTAACTAATGCACTGAGTACTTTTATGAGGCTGATGAATGAAGTTCTGAAGAAATTTTTGGGTAAATTTGTGATTGTATATCTTGATGACATTCTGATATTTAGTAAGACTAGAGAAGAACATTTATTGCATGTTGGACAAGTTTTGCATAGATTGAAAGAGGAAAAATTGCTGATAAATCTAAAAAAGTGTTCATTTATGAAAGAAGAGATTGTGTATTTGGGATTTTTTATTTCTGCTGGTGGTTTGAAGATGGATCCTGAAAAGGTTGAAGCTATTCTAAATTGGCCTACACCTGAAAATGCTAGTGAGGTAAGATCATTTCATGGACTAGCAAGTTTTTACAGGAAGTTCATTAGAAAGTTTAGTGCAATTTGTAATGCTATGACTGAGACTATCAGAGGAGACAAAAGAGTATTCAAGTGGACACATGCAACTAATGAAAGTTTTGAGACTCTGAAGTAGAAAGTTGCTGAATTTTTTAGTAAAGTATTTCAAGTAGAATGTGATGCAAGTGGAAATGCAATTGGAGCTGTGTTGAGTTAAGAAGGTAAACCTGTCGCTTTCTTTAGTGAAAAGTTGAATGATGCTAGAAGGAAATATTCTATGTATGATCAAGAGTTCTATACTATTGTTCAAGCACTGAAGAAATGGAGACATTATTTGATACCGAGTGAATTTGTGTTGTATACTGATCATAAGGCTCTACAGTATTTGGGTAGTTAGAATAAGTTGAATCAGAGATATATGAAGTAGGTTGAATATCTACAGAGTTATACATTTGTGATAAAGCATAAGAGTGGAGTCACTAACTGACTTGTTGATGCATTGAGTAGAAGATCTTTGATGACCGAGATGAAAATTCAAGTTCTTGGTTTTGATGAGATGAAGGATTCTTATGAGGATGATCTTGATTTTTCTAAGCCATGGAGAAAGTGCAGAGCACCTATACAAGATCAACATGATACCAAATGAGATGGATATTTTATTCAGGAAGGTATGTTGTTCAAAGGTATTCAGTTATGTATACCGAGAGGAGTAATGAGAAATAATTTGATAAAAGAGAAACATAATAGTGGTTTGGCTGGACATTTTGGCATTGACAAAACATGGAATTTGTTGAAGGAAAAGTACTTTTGGCTACAGTTGTATAAAGATGTTCAAAAATTTGTGAAAAGTTGTGGAATTTGTCAAGTTGCAAAAGGAGTAAGTCAGAATACTAGTTTGTATGTACCGATTGTTGTACCTGAGAAACCTTGGATTAACATCAGTATGGATTTTGTTCTTGGCTTACCAAAGACAGTAAGGGGTAATGATTCCATATTTTTTGTTGTGGATAGATTTTCTAAGATGGCACATTTTATACCTTGTAGAAAGACATCAGATGCAGTACATGTTGTAGATCTTTTCTTCAAAGAAATTGTGAGATTGCATGGGTTACCAAGGAGTATTATCTCCGACTGAAATAGTAAATTTGTTGGATACTTTTGGAAGACCCTTTGGAAAAAATTTGGCACTGAGTTGAAATATAGTTCTACATTTCACCCACAAACTGATGGGCAAACTAAAGTTATGAACAGAAGTTGGGGTAATCTTTTAAGATGCTTAGTTGGAGACACACCGAGTGGTTGGGATTATGTGTTGGCACAAGAAGAGTTTGCATACAATAATTTAGTGAATTGAAGTACTGGAAAAACACCATTTGAGATTGTGAATGGCAAACAACCGAGAGGAATATCTGATTTGAGAGACATTGATGATGAGAATAAAAGAATTGTTGAAGGAGTGAAATTTGTTGAATACATGAAGACATTGCATGAAGATGTGAAGCTAAAGCTGGAAGAGAGTAATCTGAAGTACAAAGATAGAGATGATAGATCAAGAAGACATAAGACTTTTGATTTTGGTGATGAAGTGATGGTTCATTTGAAGAAAGGTCAATTTCCTGTTGGCACATATGGAAAGCTGAAGATGAAGAAATTTGGACCTTGCAAGATTTTGAAGAAATTTGACAGTGGAAATGCTTATGAGGTTGAGTTACCTAATGATATGGATATATCACCTATTTTCAATATTGCTGATTTGTATGAGTATCATGAATCTGATGAAGAAATGATAGTACTGACAGAATATCCTAAGAAGCAGAATGAAGAAGTGGAACAGATTTTGAAAGAAAGAGTTGGCAAAAGCACAAGAGGAAAATAGTATATGGAATATCTGGTAAAGTGGAAGAATAGACCAATGGAAGATAGTTCTTGGATTTCACAATCTGAGTTGGATACAGCTCAGATCATACCTATTAAATGATTTTGAGAATCATTTCAAAATAACCCCAGGTGCCTGATGCAAGAGCATCTTGGGTCCTTGGCAATCTTGTGTCACCAAAAATATGTTTGAAGCTTTCTGTGTTGCTCTGTTTCTTCTTTGACTAAGTTGGTCAGTAGTTGGTCAATTTCCTTTGGTTACCAAGTGAGGTCGGTCATATCTTGGGTAGTCGTTTGTTTCACTAGCACTCGACATTGCTTATCTGTTGCTCGGTCATCCTTGTTTGCCGAGTAGTTTATTTTGAGTTCTTGTTGGGCTGAATTGTACATTTATTATGGGTCATGGATTTAATGATGGAATCTTTCATTGGGAGGCGTGTGGTCCTAGATCTAATCATTCCTTTCGTTGATTATGGATCTGAAGGCCGACTCAGATTAGTAGACTCTTGTATAAATGTAGTTGTTGGTTTAGGGTTTAGGAGCATTTTTTGGGAAGTTATAAGAGAGAAGACATTAGAACTAAGATTGTAACAGATCCTCACATGTTGGAGGACTTCTGAGTTTCATTGTAATATCTTGGTGAAATCGGGAAGGCCTTATAGCCTGGCATGTATGATTTATTTTTTCTAAGTATATGAACGATCTAGCATTCTGTCTCTCCCTATTGTGTTTGTTGGCTTTTGCATTATGTTGAGTAGGCTTGGATCATTAGGGTGTGCCATTCCTTGGCCCCTCCTGACCCTTGTCTTGTGTCAGTTCCTGATTGAGTTTTGACTAGGATGGGAGTGGGAAGATACTTGCCACCTACATGGACTGGATATGGCATAGTTAGTACCTCATCTACACAAGAGGTTACCGCATAGAGTCACTAGGGCGTCGGAGTCTTGAGAGACTATCAAGATAACCATAGATTTGGCTCTTGTGATGACACTTCTCTTTATGCACCTTAGGTTTTCTACATGTGTTGGTTTCCTCTAGTTGAGTATGTTTTACCTTGTTATCCTATTGTACCTTTTGAGTTAGGAAGCTTTCAAGATCTCTTCCATCTTAGCTTGTTTTGTTGATGCTATTTTCCGAGTGGGATCTATTGTTATCTCCTCAACACGGTGGGAGTTGACCATTTAGGTTCCATGAGATCTAGTGGTAGTGATTCTTTTACCATTTGAGATTTTGACATTCATGTACCAGTGCTAAATGATCCATGTGGAAGTTGATCCTTCTTTTTCTTCATTGATGGAGATGTGTTCTTATCTTCTTATTTTATGTTTCCTTGTATCAATGTACCAATTTTTAGGATATATCATGTTGTACTTTATTTTGGATTATTGTATTACATACCCTGTAACATGTGCACTGGATGTAGATTATTATGGATACCTTATGGTACCAATTATATTTATGTTATCTTTTATATGATGTTGCATTTATCATTCAATTGTATACATGGGATTTTTAATTATATCTAATCTAAATTAATTAATTAATGCTTTCTTAATCTACGTTAAGGAACCCTTGAGATTTGTAATCTATGTGGAGTTGCATTCATGTGTGACTTGTAAACTATATTGTATTACTTCCACATTGTAAAACATTATTTTTGTTGTTTGTTAACACTTCAGAAAAAAATTATTCTGTAAACTTAATTGCATGTTTAGGTTAATTTCTCTTGGGTTCCCTGGCGGGGCATTACAAGGTCTAATCAATTAAAATTTAATTTACCTAGAATCAATCTAATCAATTTCTAATATAGACTAGAATTATTCATTCTAATCAATCTAACCAATTTCTAATATCAATAGATTTAATTTAGAAAAATTACACTAGTGTAATTTGAACTTGAACAAAGTATTTTGATCTAGAAACAAAAATAATAAAGTCCAAACCAAACTATCAATCTAATATAATATAGCTCAACCTTGAAAATAATTTAAAACCTAATCAATCTAATTTCAATGTAATCTTTAATCAATTTATTAATCAATATAAACAACCTTAATTGATAGATAAAATCAATCTAATCTAATCAATTGAAAAAAGTAAATTGAACTTGGTCTAATCAATTAAAATTCAAAATAGGTTTAATCAATATAAATTCAATCTAATCATGAATTTCAAATCATTTATAGTTTGTACTTCAAATATGATTTTTAAGTACGTACAAGCTAGATCTATGAAAACACATTAAAAGCCTTTAAGATAAAGCTCCTGATACATTTAGTCTGGATCCTCTCTATCCTTTATTATCTCCAAAATAATTTCATTCTCTTCAATAGGCAACTTCCACTTTTGGTTTCCATGTGACCCTTTTTTTGGCACAATTTCAAATTGCAATTTTGTTGCTATAACCAAGTGACTATAATGTAGAACTATTTGTCCACACATGTATTCAATAAATTGAACTCCATTTTTGTCGATCTTATCTTGTTTTTTTGTATAAACATAGTTCAACTAAGTCAGTTACATCACTTCAAAAGAGTATTCGAAGAGTTCTGGTTTACAAGTCTATTAGGTAGCATTTAGTTCAGCTACCTAATGTATACATTTAAAATATCATGATATAGCCTATATACATGTATAATCGGTTAATACAAAAAGATACTCAATCTTGCTAACAAAAAGAAGGGATCTGGCAATCAACTGCTAAAGTTCAGTCCTCCATCCTTGTTCTTGAGTGCAGGAATTGTTTTGTCTTCAATTCTTAAGTTCTTAATGAACTATTTTGAGTTATCAAGCTCCCTTTCACTGAGCATGTCTTTGTGAATAGAAAAATATTGGCAAGAGACCAAATCCTCCTTGTGGATCAGAATTTGTCCTTCCCTCATCAGCATCATAAATTTGTCTCTAGAAATCTCAAGGGAAGCAGCAACCTATGACATGATTTGAAAATGTATGAGTTTACAATTAAAATTAGTAAGTTCTCTCCTTCTCTATTGAAAAATATCTCCATTTCTATCCTTCCAAAGGATCCAAAGAATCTCACAAGTAAGAACAGAACAAAAAGTGTTAGATTTAACATCAAAAGACTCAACAAAGCCAACAAGAATTTTACTCCAAGAAAGACCAAGCTTACTATCCCACACAATGGATGAGCCAAAGAAAATTTCCTAGGCACCACAAGCATAAGGACATTTAAGAAATAAATATTTGAAAGATTCAGGGACCAAACATACACCGCACATAATTGGGTTACCTAGACCATGAGGCAAAGTGGTGCCTGCAACAAGTTTACTCAACAGCAAAAGCCACCTAAAATAAGATTTCTTAGGTTCACAAGGAGAGTGCCAGAAAAAATTAAAAATAAATTTCCATCTAGAAACCAACCACCCCAGCCCCCAGCCATGGTTCACCCTATCAATAGAGGAACAGTCCTCCTTAAGCATAGAGTAAATCTATTTAACATAAACCTTATAGAATTCAGTTCCATCTTTCCATTTGTTTTTTTGGATGAAATCATTGGTGCTCATAGTCTGCTCGCGAAAAAAATTTCCACAGCCTTTGAAATAATAGAATATGTTTTCTTTTGAGAATTAGGGATATGATGATTGTTTGAGAGTTCATTCTAGAGACCCAATCGTTTGTCAACCATTATGTCTCTAACCAAAGAGATACCACATTTTGGACATATTCTTAGCTGAGAAGGTTTGTGTTAATGCTAGAGGCTTACCATTATATTCCACCCCCCACCAAATTGATCTATCCAACACCAAATAGTGAGGAGACCCACCACTGGCACCCCTGAACTGGAGAAGATTTTTGACTTGAGACCATACCTTCCAAATGGGCTAGAACACACTTGAGCCAAAGATGGATAACTGGAAATTCCCAAAAAACTTTATCATATAGAGGGACATTATTACAACTATTACCTTTTTTAATGCTTGATCTATTTATATTCTTTCTGACAAGAACTTTCCATGGCTCATCACCTGAAAGTGCTTGAATAATCCATTTTGATGCCAAAGCCATTCCTTGAGCTTTCAAGGCTTTAATACCCAAGCCTCCCTAATTTTTTGGAAGGCGACACCACTTCCATTTAATAAAATGACACTTCTTGTTACCTAATCCATCAGACCATAAAAAGTCCCTCATAATCCTTTCCAAAGAATCATTTTGATAATTAGAAAATAGCCAAGCAAAGGAGAAATACATATGATGAGCAGAGAGAACTTTTTGGACCACTTGCACTCGCCCTGCCAGTGAGAGAATGTGAGTTTTCCATTTTAGATGTCTTTTAAATTTTAGATAGGAGCCAATGCCACATGTCTTTAAGGGATGGGTCGATAGATAAGGGGATACCCAGATATCTGACAATTGCTTTAGGACCCAACCACTTCCAACCTTTATTCACAATCCAATCCAGAGGGGAGGAGGGCCAACCAAGGATAGATGATTTGTGAGGAGAAACTTTAGAACCAGAAACCAAGTAAAAAAATTGGAGCTTGCTAAACATATTATCAAAGTTGTCCTCATCCATCTCAATAAACAAAGTTGTGTCATTTGCAAACTAGGCATTAAGTAACTCATCCTTATTAGGAAGCATTATACCCTCGACTGGAGGTCCTAGCTGAGGAGCCCTAAGAATATAGAATAGGGCATCTACTGCAATAACAAATAGGGCCAAGGCAATCAGGAACCTCTATCTTATGGACCTCTGAAGAATGATACTATTAGATAACTCACCATTAACATCAATAGTAGTAGAAGGGTCTGTAAGAAGAATATTGATTCATTTGCAAAAATAGGAGGGAAAGCCAAAAGTTTGCAGCATACTCAAAACAAAGGGTCATTCTATCCTATCATAAGCCTTTTCAAACTCTAACAGAACCACCATTGCATTCTAACCATCATGTTTAGCCCAGTACATTGCTTCCCAACTTGTAATGAGATTCTCCAAAATAAATCTCCCTTTTATGAAGCCTATTTGGATGGATGAGATGAACCCATTAAGGAGTCCTTCAATCTTTTGAGCTAGAACTTTAGCCACAATCTTGTAAGATAGATTCAATAGTGTTATAGGCCTCCAATTTTTGAGTTGAGACTTATCACCACCCTTGGGGAGGAGCTTAATAATACCTCTATTAATGTCGGTACCCAAAGATCCTTGTTGGAAAGAATCTTCATAGAGCTCTAGGAGCTCGGAGCTAATCCATTCTCTATTATGCTTATAGAAATCAGATAGTAAGCTATCAGGGCCAAGAGATTTAGCATTGGCAAGGGAGAGAATTGCAGCATCAATTTCTACAAGAGAAATGGGCTTGTCAAGTTTCGCAGCCTCACTATTTGATATCTTCTTCGGGATAAGCTTAAGACACTTCTCTAGATTAATCTTGTTTGTCTCGTAGTATTTTGATGTGAATAATTCTTTATAGAAATTAAAGAAGGCTTCTTTAATATTGCTTGGATCCTTAGAAATATCTCCATTAATCTGAATTCCCTCGATCATTTCTTTTTTTTGCTTAGATCTAATAATATTAAAGAAAAATTTTGTACCCTTGTCACCATCCTTCATCCAGTTCATCTTGGCTCTAGTTTTTTGGCCCTCGATCTTATACTGCATTGTTCTCCTAATATGACCTTTAACCCATACAAGCTTCTCCTCTAGTAGAGGATCATAACCTGTACTTTGAAGTCCCTTTTCAATGTTATTTAATGAACTTTGCAACACTTGTTCCTCCTTTGATCTATCTAGAGCTTTCTTCTTACCGATAATCTGATATATTTTCCTCCATGAATCCATAATGAGCTCCACATTTCCTTAGGGCACATCCCTTGGTTATAGAATTTGCAAAGACTAGTTACCATTCTTATGGCATCATCATTTTCTCCATCATTAAGAAAGGAAGTATTGAGTTTGAAGATCCCCTTCTGATTCCTTCTGCTAACATTATCTAAACAGGGTTCCAAAGAGACAATAGCATAAATCAAGTGATGATTTGGCATATAATATGGAGAGACACAAATAGGAGCATGACCATCTTGACTTTCAACAAAAAATATGGCTTCTTCTACATATATTCTCTCCAAATGATAGTATACCCTATGTTGTCCAGCTTGATTATTACACCATGTGTACCATATATCCAAAAATGATCCTTTCTTAAGAGCTAAAGGGTCAGAAATCATGAGTTTCCTCTTAAAGTTAGACCAAAAAAATAGTTCATTCCCCTTCTAACACTAAATATTTCCCCCAATTTTGTCTTCTTTATACTCCACCATATTAAAATCTCTGACAAATATCCATTGGGCTTTAGGAAGACTAGTAGAAATTCATTCCCATAGGGAGGCATAGTCCCTATAATCATTAAGAGAATATATATTACATACCCTGATTATGGTATCCTTATCCTAAAAATAACCCTTAATGCTCTATTACAGGGAGAAGAATCATTAGAGATGATTTTCTCAGTCCATTTTAGACCAACAAGGATGGCAGTGCCTCCCTTACCCCTGGGATGGTTAGAATAAAAGCTAGAAAATTGATCCCAAAGAAATTTTAAAATGGTATAAGCTTGAAAGCTAAAAATATTAATCTCCTGAAGACATATAATATCTTTTAACTTAATTTTATTACACCAATTTCTGACCATATATTTTCTATCAGATATTTCCAAGCCTCTCACATTCCAGCTGTGTATGTGCATAATTTAGATTGATGATTTTTGGAGTTGTTATATAATCTATTAAAACAATGTGGCATGTCTTTACTTGATTTTTTGTTATCATTGGAGAGAGACTATCTTTCAATAATTTTCCTCTTCTTTTCAATCTTTTACTAAGAACTTTAGTAAAGAGCTCATCAGTCACTTTTTCAACTATATTACTAGTATATTTTATACCAATGTCAAAATATATGGGCTCGGTAAACCACTTATCTTTGTTCAGGGGTCCACTGGAGACCCTCTTGCTATTTTCAGCTCTTTCATTAATGGTATTAAGAGCAAGTTGTTGATCATTGAGTTTGGTGGGGAGTGGAGCATCATTATAAGTCTCAACATTAATCACTTTACATGAATTATCTATCTGACCATGAATAAGAGTATTAGAACTATTATTACTACTTGAAGCTAGCATTATCACAAACTCATCTTCAAATAGGGGATTATTCAGGCTTACAAATTCCTCCTTATCAACAGTTTCCCTTGATGTTTCTTGTAAAGCATCATTTTTTACCATGGGTGCATCTGGTTCCTTCTTAAAATTATTAATATTTTCTATTTCACCACCCTTAACAAAATCACCTATAATGTCTTCACTTTTTTTTGTCTATGCTGACATAGCATCTCCTTTTGAATTAACTGTACTATTGAATTTAGGGTTTTGTAATTTATTAAAAGTCAGGCATTCTTTCTTAGTATGGCCATTATTTTTAAAATGAAAATAACACCCTAAATTACCAAGAAGAGAAATTTCTCATGAAAAAATTTTGTGTTCAAGTTCCATCGAAATTAAGTCTGGGAATTCAATTTTGGGTGCAAGGCGACTAAGTTTCTAGCATTCATATGAGGTAAGCTATACCTAGAATCTTTTATTTGTAGGACTGAGCTGAGGGGTTGAACAATCTTAGAAATAAAAGGCCAAAAGTCAGGCTGCAACTTTTTAATTTCAATCCAGTGAGGGAAGAGTGGGCCACAACTTGTTCAACATTCCCTTTAGCTAACCATTGAAAATACCTAATAGTGAAGGACCCACATTCCAAAAATTATTTTTTAGAACTCTATCTTTCATCCTATGGGATTTAAAGAAAACTACGAACAAACCTTTTTGAATCATTCTACAAAAGCTTACCTGAATC